>LNAC01001111.1:0-41029 GCA_002007465.1 Ailurus styani
TCTCTGCCTACTTGCAATCTCTCTCTCTATGTCAAATAAATAAATAAAATCTTAAAAAAAAAAAAACACAAAAACAGACAAACAAAAAAAACCCCAAAACACAAAATCATACAAAAACAAAACAAACAAAAATNAAACAAACAAAAATGAATAAAACAAAATCCTATATCTATATTATCTATTTCTGTTTCTATATCTATGTCTGTCTATGACTCTATCTCTATCTCTATCACTATCTATCTCTATTAGATTGGTGAATTGAACAGACCCTATAAGTATCCAAAAAAATAAGGTTAAAAACAATGAAGGGATAAAATATGATTATAACAATGAAAATTTTAAAAAAGAATAAAAAGTGTTGATATAAGAGTTATGAAAGTTAAAATAGGAAAAGGGAAAAATTTTAAAAGAAAATAGAAAAAAGTAAGAAAAAAATTCAAAGACAAAACAATTCAATGAATTTAACTTTGAACGACTGAAGAATCATGGGGAAAAAGCCATGAATCGAATCCGTTGCTTTTCCGTAGTTCTGGAGTTCCGCAATGTTTAGCAATCTTGAACCTGACTTTGACTGGATGGGTTGTTTTTTTTTTTTTTCCCCTTGGTCTTCTGGGAGAGGGGCCTGTTGCTGTGATTCTCAAGTGTCTCTGCCGGAGGCGGATTCCCACCGCCCTCGCCAGGGGCCAGGCTAAGTAATTAGCTCGGGTTCATGGTCTCCAGCCGCTCTCCGAGCTCACCCAGCCTGTGGCCGAGTGTCTCTGTCTCTGGCGCGGCCCCGTTTAGAATCTCTGAACCCGGCAGATTCCTGCCTGGGGCCTCAGTCCTCAGCGCGCCTCAGAGAAAAGCAGTCCCTCCCGTCTCCTGGTCTCCAGCCGCTCTCCGAGCTCACCCAGCCTGTGGCCGAGTGTCTCTGTCTCTGGCGCGGCCCCGTTTAGAATCTCTGAACCCGGCAGATTCCTGCAGCCGCTCCCGTGCCGCTGCTCCGGGAGGAGGAAGGTGAGTCTCTCGGGGTCTGCCGTCCGTGGGGTTCCCACTCCCAGATCAGTGGCCCGGCTGGGCTTCAGATCACAGCCCAAGGTAACCCCGAGCTGAGAGACACCTCAGCTCAGCTCCGTCTCTCCTGCCGGCTTCTCTCTGAGACCTGGGAGCTTGGTCGTGCTCAGACACCCCTGGTCTTTTTGTGTCCCCGTGGGTCCTGAGACCACACTGTCCCTGCAGGGGCTTCACCCCCCTGCTTGGTCTCTGTCCCTCAGTGGAGCCGACTTCTAACAGTTCCGAGTCTGTGCTCCGCTGCTCGCTCCCTTGCCGGCAGCTGGCCCCTCCCCCCGGGTCTATCTTCCCGTCGTCTCAGATTCACTTCTCCGCATGGCCTACCTTCCAGAAGGCGGTCAATTTTCTGTTCCTAGAATTGCTGCTCTTCTCTTCAATCTCCAGTGGAATTTGTAGGTGTTCAGAATAGTTTGATACCTCTCTGGGTGAATTCCTGGGACCTGATGATAATCGGTCTCCTACTCCTCCGCCATCTTGCTGCTCCCTCCTAAATAATTTTTTTCTTATTCAAATTTTTCTTAAGCCCCTTTTATTGCCATACATTGTGTTATGGAGTTCGCACATATTTAGTAGATACAAATCTTTCCTTCTAAGAACCTACAGTGTGAAGAAAAGACTAGCAAGAGATTTTAATGTATTTAAAACAATGTTTTAAGTGCTGATATTCTAATTATGTAAACATGGGGTGGGGGAGTGCTTATTGCTATCTTGGAACAATTTTAATAGTTATATAGATTAAATGACACTAGACCTGAATCTTGAAGATACTCAGAAATTATCCAGGTGTACTATCTTAGGTCTGTTTTCCTAGAAGCATGTTGTCAGAGGAAGATTCCGGTGAAATTGATTTATTGAGGAGTACTCTTAGGAGCAGGGGAAGGAAAGAAAGAGGATAGGGTGGGAGGAGAAAACTAAACAAGGATTCAGATTCTATTGAAGATTAGCTTCAGTCTAGTCCATGGGGCGTTCTGAAGCATGAATTACATTATTAGGCCCTAACTTGAGGCAAAAGAGGCATCTTTTGTACCCTTATGATAGTCACTAATTGATTATCACTTGAGGTAGTTCAGGTTGTCACTTTAGGAATAGAGTTAATTTTCTGGTCAAATAGCTCCTGTTCAGCCAAGGAAAATGCTCTGGAGAAGGGGACAGCTGTGAGACAATAGCACGGAAGTTAGGGCTTCCGTCCACTGACCCATTAAGAAAGGATCTGGACAAACATCAGGAGCATTGACTATATCACTAAAAATGGGAAACATATTTGAATAAAAAATGCCTAGCATGTGGGAAACATAAATGTGTGTAATAAGAGGCCACATTTGGGATTCTGTTAGCATTTTATCATATGTGTGTATATATTATATCTACATATGATAAGTATATATATAAGGATTATGCATAATATATAAATATATATATTACATAATACATATGTATACACACATACACATACATATATAATGGAAAATGAGAAATATGACTGGAACAACAAGTAAATTCACCAATGGCCTCGAATAATGAAAAAAATTTAGATTTCAGTCTCTACGTAGAATAAATCTGCTTTTCTCCTTTATATCCATGACAAAGGTAGGCAAAAATATTGAATTAGACAGAGTGCTAGGGGCGCCTGGGTGGCTCAGTGGGTTAAAGCCTCTGCCTTCGGCTCAGGTCATGATCTCAGGGTCCTGGGATCAAACCCTGCATGTGGCTCCCTGCTCAGCGAGGAGCCTGCTTCCTCCTCTCTCTGCCTGCCTCTCTGCCTACTTGTGATCTCTCTCTCTGTCAAATAAATAAATAAAAAGTTTTAAAAAAAGGAAGATAAGAGTAAATGTTCAGTAGGCAACTAACAGTGCTACTATGACATAAAAATTAAAAACAAAATAAAAGTATTGCAAAAATCAAAATAAGACTTGGTTGGTATGATTGATTATAATGAATACATGACGGTTCCTAGTAATTATGGCACTCTCTTTCTAAACCATCTCAAGGCATCTCTGTTTGGGGCAGAAACAAATATATCCAAATTGATATGCCACAAACATAATGGAATGAAATAAAATGATGCCAGAAAATAGGCAACTTTCTGTTCTAGATCTACTCCTCATTGATGTACTGTGGAAAGACTCTCAACCATAACAAATGTCTAATACCCTGGCAGGCATTGCCAATATACTGTCTCCTTTCTAAAAAAAAAAAACCAAAAAAAAAAACAAACCAAAAAAAACCCATTATATTTTCCTGGTGTCTGTATGTATTAAATTAAGATATACCCCAATCATATGTTATCCAACTTTCCCTTCCAAATAGTAAATCTTTCATGGAATTATGGGACACTGGTCCTCTTGTAGAAATATGGTACAATTATCTGTGAGTAAAAATGTCTAGGGACTGAATCCAAGCTCAATGAGGGACAAACTGACAAACCAAAGTACTCACTGGAAAGCAGGTTCCAAAACCAAACTCTTTGCTATAGTAGGAGCTAACATTTGTGGAAGATTGTCAAAGTGCTAGTTTCTCTGCTAAGTGCTTTTTACCTTTGTAAATAAAATTTTAATCTTCACATATTTAGGTAAGTCAAATTCTTATACCCATTTAGCAAAGAGGAAATTGAAATGCTGACAAGTTAAATAATGTGTTCTAAATCACACACATTAGAACACACACTAGAAAGTGTCAGAACCATGAGTTAAACTTGCACAGTTGATTTCAGAAGCCAGGGACTTAAGTACTGCACTATTTAACTTCCATTAATGAACCTCATGATGGAAACTGGGAAGATTTGGAACCAGGGTTGAGGAGTGAAAGACATGGGGTCTTGAAAGACTCTTGAATTCTAGGAGCTTAGCATGGGTAATTTCTTACTGTTTCACGTGTCCTTTATTATAGAAGGCTGTAATAAGAACCCTTTTTGCTTATTTCAAAATATTTTTAATTACAAAGTATCCCTTAGACACTACCTTTAACTCTGGTTTTAGAACAAGGATATTGTGGGGCGCCTGGATGGCTCAGTCAGTTAAGCATCTGCTTTCAGCTCAGGTCATGATCCCAGCATCCTGGGATTAAGCCCCACATCTGGCTCTCTGCTTGGCAGGGAGCCTGCATCTCCCTCTCCCTCTGCTTGCAACTCCCCATTTGTGCTCTCTCTCTCTCTGTCAAATAAATAAATAAAATCTTAAAGAAAAAGAAAAAGAAAAAAGACTATTGCTAAATAAGATCTGGGATTTAGAACAAAGTATCTCTAGATTTGCATTCTCCACAGTTTGTTTCCAAATATGTAAAATATTAGTAAGATCCTTTGCAAAGTGAAATCTTTTAATATAAATTGTAAAATGTAATGGAAAAACTGGTTGTCCTCCTGAGAGAAATTATTTTAATTATTATCATTAGTGCTTGATAACAAGCCCAAAATCTAGTATTGGGCATATGAAAAAATTATGGCCATTCATTCATATTCAAATTCATAACATTCCTGCTCTGTGACAATACTATGTTGGATGCTAAGAATATAAAGTAAGATCTAGGTTTTGCCTTAAGTGCCTAAAGTCTTTTATGGAGAGATACAGTAATGTTATACTTGGCATGTATAGGTTAAATAGTAAAATGACTGGGAAATCTTCATTTTTGAAAGACACAGAGAACAGAATATTCCATCTGGTATACCTAGGAGTTTGAGATAGCGGTTATGTCTATTATCTGTGGCTCCATAACAGACTGCCCCCAAAATTTAGTTGCTTAAAACACAATCATCTGTTTGCTTATAATATGAGCTGAGCTCATCTGAGTTGATTTGGTGCTGTTTCAGGTGGCATCAGCTGGGTTCATGTTTGTATTGGACTTAATTTGTGATGGAAAGGACTTGCACTTCTCTACATAAGCTCTTTTATTCATGGGGAAATTAGTTCAGACTTTTCCACATAGTAAGTAAAAATGCTCCAAGAGACAACAAATCCTCATCCAGAAGTGCTTTTGATTCTCTGCTTGTGTCACATTTGCTAATGTCACATATATTAAAGGAAGTCATATGGTCAAGATCAGGATCAATTTTGGAGGGTCCTGCACAAAGACATGAACGCAAGGAGTTTGATCCCTTGGGGTCACTATTCAGTAACAGAATATCACAAATTTCCTCTGAGCCCAATGAATCTCATCTTTCCTACTTGTTAACTAAAACAAAAAGAGTTATTTGTCCCCCTTCCCAACACAATATGCAATAATGAGACAGGAAAAAGATCCCATTCAAAGAACAGGAGACATACAAGTTGCTGGGTCATAGCAATTATGAAATATAGCCAGATCTCCATATACCTACTGCTATCTCAAGGACTGTTCCTTTATTCAATCCAGTTCTGCTTCCTGAGTGGTCCTCTAATTCTCTGTGCTTCACAGGTCTTGGCTCTGCCTCTGAGAAATCTTTTATTTTTTAATAAAAAATGGCTGAGTAGATTTCTCATCCAGTTTCCTGTCTATAGAGTTAGATCCTAGAGACTAATTTTGCTTTTGAGCTGTCTCTGTCTCTGATCCAATTCTTTTTTTAAAATGCCATAGGTTTTCTATGGATAAGATTATATTCTACTCTATTAGACAAAAGCCACATACACAAAAGTCTTCTGTCAAAGTGAGAGGATCTAATAGGTATTGTCTCAACTATTTCAGAGGTCTTATAGCCTTGATGGGATACTTACCCTGGAACCATTTCTTTCTCTGAGAATCTTTTTTTGTCTAGAAGGACAGGAAATGAGAAATAGTTTTTATATTCCAACTCAGAGATCTTGGCTGCTCTGTATTTCTTCTAATTCTGCTTGAAAACTTAGCAATTCTCGCCTTAGCTCATCTCTTATTTCCTGCATTTCTTCATATACCATTAAAAGAAGACAATTGACATTTCAAACATTTTGTCTAGAAATAACCTTAGCAGAGTCACAATTATGTGTATATTTTATTTCATAGATGAACTTTTTGATAATTTTTTCATTACTACAAGCACAGCTCACCATTTTTTCTAGACTCCAATAGCAGTTTCTTCACTCGTCTTCTGGACTTTACTAACAGTTTTTTTTTTTTAACATGGATTTTGATAATAATTTCCTCAGCTCTTTTATAGCCAGTTCCAAAGACAATCCCAAGTCAGGTTCCTGCAGGTGTGTGTGACACTTATGAAAATCGTATCCTGGTAAGAGAGACTTTGGGACCTGCGAAGTAGGAAAGGGACTTCCAGGTCATTGGTTCACTACCAGATCAGAAGGGAATCATGGACATAGAAGACAGTCTTATATTTGGGAATGTGAAGATCTATGTTCATTCAAAAAAATAAGATGAAGATGTGATTGGAAAAGGGATAAATTGAGAAAACTAGGACTGTGGAAAAGCTCAGATGTTTAACATTGAAGAGAGAGAATTTGGTGCAGAACAAGCAGAGGAGTTCATGGTGTCAACATGCTTGATAGGTCCTCATTATATAACATGTACTACATTTTAATTTTCTAATAATTATTATTTGAAATACCAAAATGCCATTTGCAAATATATCTCTCAAATATGTCATAGTATATTGGAAAATTTTAACCTGAAGAATTAGTTGTATCATAACAAAATAACTCTTCCCAAAGTTTATTTTAAATATATCACTTCTTAAACAAAATATCAATGATCATAACAATAACACACATGTATGATTGTCTAAATATAGTAGTGTTTCAGCTGTGTCCACTCAGATAAGTTTCTTTCAGTAATGACTTTTGAATTGTATTCTTACAGTCTGGTGTTTCTATGATTATATAACTAACATAAAAATTTCTATGCAAATGGAATTGTGTGAGATATGAGGTAGTAATTGTACATAAAGTTATTATTTACAATGGATTTATGGCATGTTTATTACAAATGCCTAATTTTTTCCACTCTAGCCAAGTAAATAAATTATATCACAGTGGTAGGTTGAGAATTACCAGAATGAAATATTATGCTAAGATAACATCACTCATATGAAAAGCACAGGTTTATAGTTCATGGCCAAAGAGAAAAAAATAGAACAATAACTAACACTAGCATATTTCATCAGAGAAGGACCTACTTCCTCTTTTCTGATTATCTAAACTTATTTTTCTTCACTTCCTAGGTCCACTCTCAGATCCTTTTTGGTAGCTTCAAGTTGCCTTATCCTTCAGGACTGTGCTCTCTTCTATACTATTGTAGATCTTCTTGGCTTGAGTTTTTACTCGAACACTTAAATATCAAGTCAAATTGGTACATATTGTATTTTATGGATATTACCTGTCTATAAAACTCGTTCTTAAATCCTCAAAGGAATTGATTCAACAAACATTTTTTTAATATCTAGTCTACCATGCACCAGACCAGACACAGTGCTACCTTCTAGGCTTATGATACATCTTCACAAAACAAACAAACAAACAAACAAACATAGCAGATTTATATCCTCATGGAACTTATATTATATTGGAAGATCTAGAAGTTAATCAAAGATTACATGAATACATTTAAACATATCTGTAGTAAGTACGACAAAGATGAGGTACATGAATGTAAGAACTTGTGGTAGAGAGGAAACTTATGAAGCTAGGTAGGTAAGAAAAGTTTTCCCTGAAGAAATGAAGATTAGCCATGAATCTGAAGGAATATAGTAATTAACTAGGTAAAGTGAGGTTGGAGGATGGGAAAGAACATTCCAGACACCAGCAGTAGCATATGCAAAGCTCTTATGGTCAAAGATAGAGTGGTAAGTGCAGGAAACTGAAAGCAGAGCATCATGGTTGTGGTGCAGAGAACATAGGGACATCGTGTGAGAAGGACTTGAGGCAATAGAATCCAAAACTTGTAAGTCACATTAAAGACTTCAGTCTTTGTCTGCTATGGACTGAATGCTGTCTGCCAAAGTCCATATGCTGAAGCTCTAACCCCTAATGTGATAATATTGGAAGGTGTGAGCTTAGGAGGAAAGTAGGTTTAGATGAGGTCATAAGAGAGAGCCTTCATGATGGGTTTAGTGCCCTAATAAGAGACACCAGAAGTTTGTTCTCCCCTTCCTCCTCCTTCTGTCCCTCCCCACCTTCTTCTTTGCCTCTCTCTGTCTATCCTGTGACAACACAGCTAGAGGGTGGTCATCTGCAAACAAGGAAAAGAGTCCTCACCAAAGTCCAACTGTACTTCCAGGCTCCAGAACTATGAAGAAATTCCTGTTGTTTAAGTCACATAGTCTATAATATTACATTATAGTAGCTCAAATAGATTAAGACATCATCCTAAGAGCAATGGAAATCCACTGAAGAATTCTAAATAAATTGGACTATATCTTAGAAAGGTTATTGTGGCTTCAGTGTAGATATGGAATAATTGGATATCAGTAGATGTAGAAAATACTGTTAGGACATGTATCAGATACCTGCTACACACTTCCCTCTGTACCACCCTTTCTTACACCTTCAGCTAGTTGCTTCGCTCCAGCTTTAGTGACTTGGGCCTTTTGTGGTTATGATCCCTGGGGTCTACTAGACACTTACCTGAAAAAGCCCAGTCTCCCCTTTTGATGACTGCTGAAAAACCAAATTAGTTAGCCACATGCTCTGAGTTTCTGTTTTTTCCAGCTAATTCTGAATTTGTATGAAATCAGCTTTAGTGGATGTGAGCCACAGGGGCCAGATAATGGCACTCCAAAATGTTTAAAAGTTAACTCTTTGTGAAATCACTTTGATCATTGATAAGCAGGACAGGAAGAAGCCAAATGAATAAATTATCTCTCTTTCCTCTCTTCTGTAGATTATATGTTGGCATATTTTCTTTGAATATCATGTCAAGATAATTCATGTGATTTAGTAACTAGGTATGTCTGCTTTGTAGTGCATCATGATGAGACTAACATAATAATGCATCACCTTGCATTACTTCCCATCTTTCTCTTACTTGCTATATCGTCAATCTCCTTGCCCTTGGATGGCACCTCAGAAAGAAAACATCAGTACTTAATCTTTGCCTCAGGTTTTGATAGGTAAAGGCAGAGAGCATCTGCAGCAATACACGTGAGATGATAATAGTCTAGAGTAGGTGAATAGATGGAGATAGTGTATTCATTTCTTAGGTTTGCTATAACAAGGCACTACAGATTGGGTGGCTTAAAACAGTTTTGGTATTTGGAAGTCTGAAATCAAAGTGTTGGTAATGTTGTGCTCTCTAGGCTAGAATCTTACTTCGTCTCCCATTTGCTTATGGTGGTTATCTGAAATCCTTGATTTCTTGGTTTGTAAATGTATCACCCCAGTCTCTGCCTCTGTCTCTACATGGCTTTCTCCCTTGTATGTCTGTATCTAAGTTTTTCTCTTCTTATAAGGATGTCAGTCATTGGATTAGGGATCATCCTAATTTAATATGACCTCATCATAATTTCATTACATCTGTAAAGTACCTATTTCTGAATAAAGTTATATTCAGAGGTTCTGGGTAAATATGAATTTGGGGGGATGCTATTCAACCCAGTAGAGAGATATTTAGAGTTAAATCAGCAAGACTTGTTGGAAGGTTAGATAATGGGGTGAGAAGGAGGATAGAATCATGGATGAATCTAGGTATCTGGTTTGTGTAGTGGTGTGCTTCACTGAGATAAATAACCCTGAAGAAAAAAAAATACAAATTCAAGTTTGAAAATGTTGAGTTCAAGTCACTTTGGAAGGGCTTATATCTCTTATCTCTTGTTTTTCTCAAGATTGAGCATACAGCATGTCCTCAATAATTATTTGTGGATGGCCTAGTGGTGTTTATAATTAGAGTTGTAAAAAAGTCTAAATATTTCAGCAGTTTTAGCATTGGCAATTCCTCTTTCAGAATTTACTGCCAAAGAGAGGGTACAATATGGTATTACTAATACTACAAATGATGATAATAATGACACATTTACCTTTTATCAAGAACTCATTATGTTTAAGATACTCTACTAGATATTTTGTGGATATTATTTATAATCCTTAGGCCAGTTTTTGGATAAAAAATGTGTTGCTCACAGAGATTAAGTAACCTATGCAATTTCAGACAGAGATGGCAGAAGCTTAAATGTATGTTGTTGCAAAGCTTTTCTTCATACTGGTGTGTACTGTAATGGAAATGAAGAATGCCTTTGGCTGGCTTATTGGTAGACTGGATACTGCAAATGAAAGAATCTCTGAGCATGAGGATATGTCAACAGAAACTTTTAAAACAGAAAAACTATAAGAGAAGACTGAAAGAATGTCCAAGGATTCTGAAACAACCTCAAAAGGTGGAGCACATACACAGTGAGAAGACCAGAAAGAAAAGAAAGAAAAAAAAGGAACAGACAAAATATTTGCACCATGACTGACTGATAATTTTATCAAATTAATATCAAACACCAAACCACAGACCCAGGAGACTCAGAGAATAATAAGTAGGATATATGCCAGAAAAACCTACATCTAGGCATATCATTTTCAAACTACAAAAAATTAAAGAAAAAATCTTGAAAGAAGCCAAAAGAAAAAACACCTTATCTATAGAGGATCGAGGATAAGAATTACATCCAATTTTCCTTCAGAAATTATAAAAGTGAGAAGAGAATACAGTAAAATATTTAAAGTACTGAAAGAAAAAGGCCACCAACCTATAATTATGCACCTTACAAAATTATCTATCAAAAGTAAAGTAGATATAAAGACATTCTCAGACAAACAAAATTGAAGGAATTTATTGCCAGTAGACCTGTTTGCAAGAAATATTTAAAGTTCTTCTGAGAAATGGAAAAGATATAGTCAGAAACTCAGATCTACCTAAAGGAAGGAAGAATACTGGAGTGAACATAAAACAAAACTTTAATTTTCTTTATTCTTAACTGACCCATGAGATAAGAGTTTGCTTAAAATAATAATAGCAACAATGTATTCAATTATGTGTGTGTATGTGGGTATGTGTGTGTGAGTGTGTGTGTGTGTATGCTCATATATAAGTGAAATGAATGATAGCAATAATGTAAGAGACAAGAGGGAAGAATTACAGTTATTGTTATTATAAATTCCTTTCATTACTTGTGAAGTGGTATAGTGTTACTTGAAGTTGGACTTTGTTAAGTCATAAATATATATTGCAAACTTTTAGCAACCATTAAAAAAGTGAAATAAATAACTGATATGCTAAGAAAGGAATAAAAAAATGGAGTTATATATGATGCTCAGTTAAAACCACAAAAGAGTGGATTAAAAAAACAAGGCCCAAGTGTATGTTATGTTCAAGAAACCCATTTTAGGGGCACCTTGGTGGCTCAGTCCTTTAAGTGACTGACTCTTGATCTCAGCTCAGGTTTTGATCTCAGGGTCATGAGTTCAAGCCCCATGTTGGGCTCCATGCTGGGCATAAAACCTACTTAAAAAAAGAGGAAGAAGAAAGAAAAGAAAAGAAACACATTTCAAATATAAAGACACATTTTGATTAAAAGTAAATGGATAGAGAAAAATATACTATGCTAACACTAATTTAAAAAAATGGGATTATATTAATTTTAGATAAGATAGACATCAAAGGTAGGAAAGTTATTTGGGGTAAAATGGGGCATAAAGAGTTCAGTTCTCCAAAAAGCATAAAAATACCGAATGTGTATCCTCTTAAAAACAGAGTGTCAAAATATGTAAAGCCAAAACTAATAAAACTGGAAGTACAAATAGTTGAATCCACTAATATAGTTTTAGACTTCAGCATCACTGTTTCATAAATGGGCAGATGTAATAATCGAAAAAATCAATTAGGACAAAATGGAACCTAACACTGCCACCAATCAACTGGATATAATTGACGTTTATTGACTACTTCATCTAACAAAGCAGGATTCACATTCTTTTCAAGCTCACATGGAACAGTCATCAAGATAAAAAATATTATGTGTCACAAACCAGACCTTAACAAATTTAAAAGAATAGAAGTTATACGATGTCTGATCTTAGACAACAATGGAATTAAACTAGAAACCAATAGTAGAAAGATGGATAGAAAAATCCAAAATTTCAGATTAAACAAAACACTTGTAAATAACACATAGGTCAAAGAAGAATTCTAAAGATAAACTTTAAAATATTTTGAACTAAATAAAAATGAAAATACAGTTTATCAAAATTTGTGGATGCAGTAAAAGCAGTACTTAGAGGGAAATTTATAGCATGGAATGATATATTGGTAAAGAAGATTAAAATCAATAATCTAAACTTCCACCTAGAAAACTAGAAAAGGGAAAAATTCATTGCAGAGTAAACGGAAGAAAGAAATTATAGAAATTAGAACAGAATTCAGTGAAATTGACAGGAAATCAATATAGATAAGCAACAAAACCAAAAGCTGGTTCTTTGAAAACATCAATGAAATTAATAAACTTCTAGCCAGACTACCTAAGAGAGAAGACACAAATTACTCATATCAGAAATAAAAGGAACATCATTACTGCTCCTATGGACATTAAAGGATAATAAAGGAATATTATAAGCCAGGAGGGATTATTATAACCCAATATTATAGTAATAATATTATATTATAATTATGTAATTGTATTATATTATATATAATATAATACAATTACATAATTATATGATTCTATTATATATTAAACATTTTATATATATAATAGGAATATATATTATAAAGTTATATTATAACCCAATATTATAATGCATTAAGAAAAGAAAAGGAAACAAATGTTTCCTTTATCACACCCAAGTGGGATTTATCCCAGGTATTCAAATCTGGTTCAACATTTGAAATTCATTTCATATAATCCATCACATCAACAAGCTAAGAAAAGAAAAATTATTTGATCATATCAGTAGAGGAAGAAAATCTATCACCCATTCATAAAAACTCTCAGTACATTAGGAATAGAGAGGAAATTCTTTACTTGAAAAAAATCTACTAAAAAAAGCTGTTAATATCATTTTTTATAAGAAATTAGAAGCATTCCCACTAATACCAAGAATAAGGTGTGATGTCTCTCATCACTCTTTTTCAACATCATACTGGAAGTCTCAGATAATGCATTAAGAAAAGAAAACAAATGTTTTAGTAATTGAAAAGAAAGAAATAAGACCGTCTTTGTTTACAGATGACATAACCGTTTTGGTAGAAAATCTGAAAGAATTAACAAAAATACTCCTGGCTGATAAACAATTATAGAATTTATCTGGTAAAAGATTGTTATCTAAAATATCCAAAAATCTTCTGAAAAGAATACATAAGTGAATCCAATTTAAAAAATGGGAAAAAGTCTGGGATACATGGGTGGCTCAGTCAGTTAAGCGCCTGACTCTTGATTTCGGTTCAGGTCTTCCTCTCAGGGTCCTGCGTTGAAGCTCTGTGTTGTGCTCCGTGCATGGAGCCTACTTTAAAAAAAAAGGGTGTGTGGGGGGGGAGTCTTCAATAGACACTTCACCAAAGTACATATGCAGGTGGTAAATAAGCATATAAAAACATGCTCAACTTCATATATCATATATGTCATTAAGGAATTGCAAATTAAAACAATAGTGAGATAACCTACACATTTTTAGATTGGCCAAAATCCCAGACATCTCCAAATGCTGGCAAGGATGTGGACCAATAGCAACTTTTATTCTTTGCTTGTAGAAATGCAAAATGGTATGGCCACTTTGGAGAACAGTTCAGTGGTTTCTCACAAAATTAAATATATTCTTACCATACAGTCCAGCCATTGCACTCCTTGGTATTTACTCAGAGAAGCTGAAAAACCCATAGATGTACACCAAGAGTGAATGCTAATGTAAGCTATGGACTTTGGGTGATTATGATGTATCCACACAGGTTAATTGATTGTAACAAATGTACCACGCTTGTGCTGGCTCTTGATAGTGGGAGAGGCCATTCATATTAGGCAATAGGGGGTTACATGGGAAATCTCTGTACTTTTCTCACAACTTTGCAGTTATCCTAAAATTGCTCTAATAAAGTATGTATGTGTGAATATAATATATGCATATACATACACACACACACACACACTCCTCTAGATAATGCTCTGGTAAGAGCTCTGGTTTAGATAGACCCATTCATTGTGGTATTCAGAACTCAGATGCCCACAGCGATAAACAATACATGTATTGTTTTTTTGACCATTTATTGACCATTAATTCTGTGCCAGATTCTAAGTTCTTTTGTAATAGTAAAAGGAAAAAAAAGTACATTAGAAGAAATACATAAAAAATGTTAACAATTTTTAATGATTTGACTTATTTTTTCTCATTTTTTGTTTTCTTTTGTATTGTTCAGTATTTTGTACTACTCGATACTTTTATAAAATTATGATTTGGATGCTTCAAATGGGAAGATTAGGTTAACATTACCCTTTTTATAAATAGCTGAGAAATATACAGTTGACCCTTGAACGACGCAGAGGTTAGGAACACTGACTCCCCATGCAGTCAAAAATCCATGTATAACTTTTGATTCCTCAAAACTTTAATAGCCTACTATTGACTGGAAACATTGCCAATAACATAAGCAATTGATTAACACATACTTTATATGTTATATGTATTATATACATTTTGTATATTCTTACATAAAGTAAGCTAGAGAAAATAAAATACTATTAAAAAATCGTAAGGAAGAGAAAATGAATTTATAGTATTGTGCTGTAAAAAATCTATATGTAAGTGGACCTGTGCAGTTCAAACCCATGCTGTTCAAGGGTCAACTGCATATCCAGTTTTATTCTTCTTAAGATTCCTTTGGCTACTTGGGGTCTTCTGTAATTCCACATGAATTATAGGGTTTAGTTTTCTGTATCTGTAAAAAAATACCGTTGGATTTTTGATAAGAATTGCTCTGAATCTGTAGATGGCTTTGGGTAAAATGGACATTTTAACAGTATTAATTCTTCTTATATCTAAATGTTTCTTTTCCCTGCTTAATCAAATCTGCTGTTGAAGCTTTCCATTGAATTTTTAATTTCAGTCGCTGTATTCTTCAGCTCTTTAGTTTCTTTTTGTTGTGTGGTTTTTCTTTCTTTGTTGATCTCATTTTACTTAGGCATTGTTAATTTTGTTTAGTTGTCAGTGTGCTCTTACGTCTGTTGAACTTCTTTAAGATTATTCTGAATTCTTTCTCAGAGAATTCATATCACCATTTCTTTGGGGTCAGTTATTAGAGCTTTATTAGTCCCCTTGGGTGGTGTCATGTTTAGCTGACTATTTGTGATCCTTATATCCTCGTGTTGGTATCTACACATTTGAATAAGTGGTCTTTTCTTCCAGATTTTATATGTTCACTGGTAGGGAAAGACAGTCAGGTCACCTCGAGGTACTACTTGGATCAGCTGGTAGCATCCATGGGAAGGCTGGACTTGCTATTGGAGCCTTTAGTTGCATTGGAGGGAATTTTCAATAATTGGGTGAGGCAATTGTCAGTGCTCTGAGGTGGGAATGGGGTTGTTGCTAGCTGGGCTTTGTGGTTGGGTGGACCTGCTAGCTATGCTATATATTCAAGTAGGGCTACTCATCAGGCAGGACTGCTGGCTAACCTCCACCATCAGGTGGGGCCACTAGCTAGGCTCTGCAATCACTTTTGGACAGGCTGTACTCCATGACCCTGATGGTGCCACTGCGGACTCCCTGTTCAGGCAGACCCATGGGCAGGGCTTTGCCATTAGATGGGGTCTGAGGCTGTGCCCCAAAGTTGAATGGAGCCTCAGACTGGGCTTTATGATCAGGTTAGGCCATTGGCTGTGCTCTGCTGTCAAACTGGGCTGCTGGCTGGATTCTCTGTTTGGGCTAGGCCTCCAGTTGAGTGGGACAGTTGAAGACTGTTATGTGGTCTGCCTTTTAAGCTCCCCAGTTAGGTGGGACTTCAGGCTATGTTCCACCTTTAGGTGATATCACTGGCTGGGCACTGGCAAGGTTGTAGCCTGGGCTCTATGGTGGGCAATTCCATTGGTCAGGCTTAGAGGCTGCCCAGGGTCTTTCTTCAGACTCTCTTCAGGCTCAACAGTTGGGCAGGGCTGCTGGCTTAGCTCTCTGCCTGAGCAGGGCTGTGGGAAGGGCTTCATAGTTCTCTGGCCAGGCTTCTTGTTGGGGCAGCATTGGAGGGAATTTTCAATAATTGGGTGAGGTTGCAATTTTACCCACCCTGCCCAGGTCAGCCAAAGGATGTGCAAGAGGAACATTTTAGTGAAAGGAAAAAAAAAATCTTAATCTCTATGCACATTCTCCAGGGTTACTGAGAACTGGGGAGGAAAATTGCAAATAGGAGATAGACATATATGTGCAGAGATGAGCATGTGATGGACCATGTATCCATCATCACAATTTCTAATATTAAATAATTAGAAACCACCTAGAGAGTCATTAATAGAAAATTAGTTGGACACACTGAGATTCATTAATTCATAAAATGGAATACTATTTTTGGTAATTTTAAAAATGAAGCCAATTCGTTAAATAATAATGATATAACAGTAATAATTATATTGATAGCTTTAATACAGATTGCTTTCCAATTGCTAGGTGATGTGATAAGTGTTTACTGTATCATATTTTATCCTCAAAATAACACAATGAAGTAGATGCTGTCCCCATTGTACAGATAGGCAAGAGTTAAAAAGATGAGGTAATTTGCCTGATTTAATACAGTGCTGCATGGAGGAGATGATAAGTATGCATACTCAGTGCGATTACAAATCCCATGTGCATTGCTAGTACTGATGGGATAAATGCAGCACCACATAGTAGGTTTAGAAAGCGGCAAATTAAGGAATATTCTGTATTGTGGGACCACTTTGGGAGAAAGTGTGTTTATATTTGAAAAGTGGAGTATATGTAGCACAGGAGGTAGAAAGGGGGAGGAAAACTCTGATTACTGAGTAGTATACATCTAACAATACCAAAAGCTTTGCAAATTATAGGGTAGCAATATGCTTTAATATCTTCTTTTGTCTTAGGGAAAGACGATACTATCAAAAAGAAGTGAAAGGAGAGCTCAAGGATACAAATTTACAGGTAAACCCTTTATTTGTACACAGCATATTTTTCTACTCGACAGTCTTGGAAGAGCTTCCCCAATCTGATCATCTTGGTGTATGACAGATCTGCTGTCACAAACTGCATCTAGAAAAATTACATTTGGTTCTGAACAGGAAGCAGAGAGAGACGTTGAGATTGCAGGATTGGTAATGTCTAGTTCAGAGGAGCTGAGAGAATTTTGTCGGTCTGCCAAGAGAGAATGGTGGGGTGGAAAGAGAGGAAGCTTTCCCCGCCCCTAATATGGGTGGAGGGGAGAGACTTGAAGGGATTTATGGCGGAGGCCTCACAGAGAAAATAGTATTCACAACTCAAAGTGCTCATTAAGTTGCTGAAGTAAAAAGAGCTTGGGAACTCCTCACACAAGGAGGCCACAGGATACTGACAGTAACAGCCGGTGGATGGATGTAAGTATTCAGCTACTGGGAAGCAACTGAATCTTTGAAAAGAGGCTCGTGATTAGAGCCCAGCAGTTCTGATACACTGCAATCAAGCTGTAAAGAAACACAGCTTAGTAGGGGATAAGCTTGTCAAAAGAATAAAACCAAGTACATTCAGGTAGAGCTGAGATAGAAGCTTTTGGAAAGGGAAAAACAAATTAACCAAACTAATTTCAGACAGCATTGTTTTCACTTGATTCACTCTTTGAGATGAATAAATATCCTTACCCTGGAGGGGTAAAAACAAAACTACTTATAGGAAACAAAATGCCCTGAAGAAAATCTCTCCCAAATTAGAGATGAGGAGGTAAATCCTTTTGGAAAAATAAGTAATGAAATATTCTCAAAGTGATTATTTTTAACACCAAATAATCAATTGTGTTGTTTCTAGGTAAAATATGTTTATTGTCTAATAGTTCAATTCAAAATCTTCTATTTCTGACTAGAAAAATATATTTCTGACTATGGAAATAAGCACATTACTGCATGAGCTGAGCTATTATGATTAACACTAACTCAATAATAATCATTAAAGGTTATTGAGTGTTTACAAATGTGGCCAGCAATATTCTAAGTGCTTTATTCACATTCATTCATTTTTTTCTCACAAAAAGGCTAAAAGGTAAGACCTATAATTAGCTGCTGGCTGAAAAGGAAACACTGAGGCACCAGTTAGTTAAGTAATTTACCCAGGATTATACAGCTAGTACATATTAGAACCAAGATTTTGACTAGGGCAGTCTGGCTCCAGAATCTGGGTTCTGCATCACCACCCTGCACTACCTAATAGGTAATTGATAAAGAATTGGGTATTATCAGTATCCACTGGACTCCCTATAATTGCCAAATGCTAGAAATAGCTTTCAAAAAAAAAATGCTCAGCAGGTCTGCTTCTCCCTCTTCCTCTGCCCCTCCCACTGTTCATGCTCATGCTCTCGCTCTCATTCTCTCCTCTCTCAAATAAATAAAATCTTTTTAAAAAAAATTCTTTGAAAATTTACTTGTAAAAGAGGAATTTTGAAGGCAAACTCTAGTATGCTTTTGTTTGTATTTGGGTTTTTTTTTCTTTAAAAAGAGGGAGTTTATGTTGTATATTTTATCAGTATTTATTGTTAGGATAATGATTCTGACATTAAATTCATAGTGACCTAGGTAATAGGTACCTAGCTTGATTTGTTACTTATAGAGTTTATACTCAACTACATGGGTTTTCCTGGAATATTCTATTTGGAGCTGCTTGCTCGGTGTTATGTGTGTGTCTCCTTTCTTGGGAAATTAAGAACTGAACAAACTTTGAATTAACCCTCACAGCTGCCTTGTACTCTATGTTTGTCTTAACCCCTAGTTCAGATCTAAAGGTTGATTTACTGAGGAAATATATGCCTGAGATGAGACAATGTAGACTGCTCCATTTCCACATTTGGCTAGGACCGTACGTGGTTGCTCAAATATAAAAATAACAATCTTAAACTTTTCAGTAGTGCTACATTCCTGGATGGAGACTAGGTCTCTGAATCTTAGTATTTGGAGTGCTTATCACATAATAGACACTCAAAAAGTTACTTGTTGAACTTTCAAAGAATTATTTCTTTTGTTTTCCCACAATCTTGGAAAGTAGCTTCTGTTACTGTATCAAATTTGGAAGTTAAGAAACTGAGTCATACAGAAGTTGTTTTGTCCAAGGACAAATACTTTAGTAAGTGGAGGATTACAGAATGAAAAAGAAATTTTCTAGTCAAAATTTACAGTGACTTCCATTATACCTATCTAGAAAATCATTCCTTTATCATTCTTTTTGAAGAACTATTTGCATTGAGAGAACTGCTTTCCTTTTTTTAAAAAGATTTATTTATTTATTTATTTATTTAAATTATTTCTTTGTTTATGAGACAAAGAGAGTACATGAGCTGGGAAAGGGACAGAGGGAGAGGGAGAGAGAATCTTGAGCAGATTTCCCACTGAGCACAGAGTCAGAGTTGGGGCTAGATTCCTTGACCCTGAGTTCATGAATGGAGTCAAAACCACGTCAGACACTTAATCAACTGAGAGAATTGCTTTCTAAAAAGTTCTTATACATTGTAAATATCCACAGATGCTTGCCATGTGTATTTATTGCTCAGGAAAGTAACCCCACAGAGTATCACTTGCTAGCCTGAAAAGGAGAAGGATTCCAGGCTCTAATCCATTCCCTGCCAATATTGACTTCCTAAGAGACCCCACACAGCTCACTCTTTGAACCTCTATTTTCTTCCTCTGTAAAACTGTGGTGATAATGAACATTGAACTTGATATAAGGAGTAATGGATGAAAATTCTTAAAAAGTCTTTGCAGGGGCACCTGGGTGGCTCATTTGGTTAAGTAGCTGCCTTCAGCCCAGGTCATGAACCCAGGGTCCTGGGATTGAGTCCCACTTTGGGCTCCTTGCTCAGCAGGGAGTCTGCTTCTCCCTCTTCATGCTCTGCCTGCTGCTCGCTCCTGCTTGTGCTCACTCTCTCTCTCTCTCTCTCTCTCTCTCTTTCTTTGACAAATAAATAAATAAAATCTAAAAAAGAAAAGTCTTTGCAAATTTGGCATCCAACATAAACTTAAAACTCCAGCTTCTTATTAAACTCTCTTGTTCTTTGCCTAGTATTTCTGCAGTCTACATGGTTGTGGATTTTAAAAAATCTTTCTTTCTTTTCAAAGAAAGTGTTTCTTGCTTATAATCTTTACCAGTTATGGAGCATAATAAACAAGTGCATTAAGGAGTACTACATCTAAATATCATAAGCTATCACAGGAAACATTATGATATTAAATCACAAGCCTGTTTTTTTGCTTTTTGATGTGATGATTTTTTTCAATAGGTGTCAAATTAACACCTATCTAGGCCATTGCTATGATAACAAAGTGTTTTTGCTGTGAATGCAGAATAACAGGTTGTAATCTCTTACTAATTACTTCTAAGGATTATATAGCTACCTTGGGGCTGCAGTATCTTTCACACTTATCCTGGTTGGCAAATTACTTAGCTATTGTGCTAGGGATGCTAGGAAGGCTTACCTATTGGGGAGTCTAGGGAGACCTTAATTAAAGTCAATTGAGCTTGTCTGTGTGTCTTTGGTACTAAGGGAAATATACTGATGAGCTCCCTTTAGAGACTGTGTCTATGGTGCTTCTCACTGCCATTTCAGTATTAACTTTTCCTGATTTTCAAGGAAGCCACCAATATTGCCTTTAGAAAGTCTGTCCACAGTAATCTTTCTCTCAATAACTAAGAAGCTCAAGGGGTTTGGAGGGAAGGAACTAACTGGGTATAAGTAGTCACTGAAGGCTTTATCTTAAGTTGTGCTTTATTTTTGCAATGCCTTTTCTCCTTTCCTTTGCCTTTCTTCATCTTTTCCTACAGTCTTTGGTTAAAATCTAGTTTGTCTGATATAAGTATGGCTACTCCTGGTTTCTTTTGATGTTCATTAGCATGACAGGTGGTCCTCCACCCCCTCACTTTCAATCTGGAGGTGTCATTGGGTCTCAAATGAGTCTCTTGTAAGCAGCATATCAGTGGGTCTTTTTTTTTTAATCATTCTGATACCCTATGTCTTTTGAGTGGATCATTGAGTCCATTTACATTCAGAGTAAATATTGATAGATATGAATTTAGTGCCATTGTATTACCTGTAAAGTCATTTTCCCTGTAGATTGTTTCTGTTCCTTTCTAGTCTTTGTTGCTTTTGGTCCTTTTTTCCCAAAGGGTCCCTTTAATATTTCTTGTAGGGCTGGTTTACGGTTCACAAACTTCTTTAGCTTTTGATTGTCTTGGATACTCCTCATCTCTCCTTCTATTCTGAGTGGAATCATAGGCTTACTGAATTTAGTATTCTTGGCTGCATATTTTTGCCATTTAGCACATTGAAGAGATCATGCCACTTTCTTCTGGCCTGTCGAGTTTCTGTGAACAGATCTGCTGCTAACCTTATGTGTCTTCCCTTGTAGACAGAGCACTTTTTCTCCTGAGCTGCTTTCAGAACTCTCTCTTTATCTTCGTATTTTGCAAGTTTCACTACTGTACTTTTTGGTGTTGACCTAGTTTTGTTACTTTTGAGAGGAGTTCTCTGTGCCTCTTGGACTTGAATGCCTCTTTCCTTCCCCAGATTAGGGAAAGTCTCAGCTATTATTTGTTCAAAAAAAAACCTTCTGCCCCCTTTTCCCTGGTCTTCCTCTTCAGAGACTACTATAATATGGATATTATTGTGCTTTGCAGAATTGCTGAATTCTTTAAGTCTATATTTGCGGTCTAATAGTTTTCTTTCCCTTTGCTTTTCTGCTGTATCATTTTCCATAATTTTATCTTCAATATCACCTATTTCTCTACGTTTTCAATCATCATCATGATCCAGTCAGTTTTGCATCTCAGTTATAGCATTTTTTATTTCTACTTGACTAGTTTTTAGGTCTTTTATCTCTGCAGCGAGAGTTTTTCTGGTGTCTTCTATGTTCCTTTCAAACCCAGCTAGTATTCTTATGACTCTTGTTCTAAATTTTTGTTCAAATATATTGCTTATATCTCTTTTGAGCAAATCCCTGTGATTTATTCTTGATATTTTTTTGGGGGGGATTTCCTCCATCTTGTCATTATGTCTAGGTTTCTGTTTTTTCATGTTAGGAAAGCTTGTTAAGTTTCCTGCTCCTGAGAGTAATACTATATCACTTCAGGAAGTGTTTCTGGTGAGTGCTGTGTACACTGTTCTGTTGAGTTTTGGCTGCTCTTTCCCACAGGTCTGTCCTCTGCAGAGGTCCTCCTTACTTGCAGTGGGGAGTGTTTGGACCTCTAAGTAGGTGTGCTTTGACTTGTTTATTAAGATAAGCCTTATTTAAAAAAAAAAGTCTGATCCATGAAAAAAGGAGAAGGAACAAAAAAAGCAAACAAACAGACAAACAAAAAAGCTATCTGCCTGATTCCAAAGGAAAAAAAAGAAAGAAGAAAAAAGAGAGAAAGAGAGGAAAGTCTGATCCAAAAAATGAGAAAAGGAAACAAGCAAACAAACCAACAAATGAACAAAAAACTGTAAACCTGATTACAAAGAAAAAAAGGAAATAGGGGCACCTGGGTGGTTCAGTGGGTTAAGCCTCTGCCTTCAGCTCAAGTCATGATCTCAGGGTCCTGGGATCGAGGCCCGCATTGGGCTCTCTGCTCAGCAGGGAGCCTGCTTCCCCCTCTCCCTCTGCCTGCTTCTCTGCCTACTTGTGATCTCTCTCTCTCTCTGTCAAATACACAAAAATAAAAATCTTTAAAAAAAAAAGAAAGAAAAAAGAAAATAAATGAAAATATAATAATAAAGTAAGAAAAAGAAGCAAGCAACCAAGCAAGCCTGGTCTTATGTCCACTAGAACTGATGCTAATACTTTGGAGCACTGTATGATCAGTAGACTTGTCATATGCAGAGGGCCTGTGTTCATCTTCTGAGAGAGAGGCCCACCACACTGGCTCACAGTCAGACCTGCTCTTGTAAAGATGCCCCTGCCAGATGCAGGGGGATGGGGTTTGGTGTAAATGACTCCAGCACTCACTGGAGGTACAGTCTTTCTCTCTGAAGTCTGAGGGTGCTGGTGAGCAGAAGCGGGGCTTTGAGGGTATGGGTGGAAGATGATGTCACCGTGCCTTCTCATCTCTGGGGAGGGGAACTTGATGCCATCACTGTTGAAAAAGCCCTTGCAGAAAAGCGAACAATCTCCCCTCCAGTGTTCCAGACCCTCCTCAGATCCCCACTCCCAACCTATCTGTGCCCAGGCTGTTGGCATGCCTTGTGCCACAGTTCTCTGTTTCATCTCTGTCTGAAGTCTCGGATTTAAAACTCCAAATCTTAAAGGACCCAGCAAGGCATGAACCCATTATACTCCCCTGGAGGAGAGCCTCACAGTGCTGCACCAGCACCGTTCTGTCCCAGAGAAGCAATCAAAGGGTCATGGAGGTACCTGGAGTCTATGATGAAGCACAGCAAAAGGCTGTGACCAGGTTATCTGCCCTCTGTACACGCCACTATCCCCTGCTGTTAAATGGCTGCTCAGTGGTGCCTGGTGGGTCCTTTGTCCTTGGAGAGGCAATATACCCTCTTCCCAATGTACTCCAGAAGAACATCCTTTCTCTACCAGTGTGACCCAGGGGATCCCCACACCATGGCGGCTTGTACAAACCCTACACACTGCTCTCTCTCTCCTTCTCTCCCTCTCTCCCTGACTTCTTTCTGCAAAAAGGGCTTCCTCCCCCCATGGCACCATGGCTTTTCTTTCCCTCAGTTCATATCTCTGAATCTTGCATCTGCCATGTTCTCTCCCTCCAGTTGTGCAGATTGTTTTATTAATCTTCAGATCAGTTTCCTAGTTGTTCAAAATGATTTGTTGTTGATCTGTGTTGGAGGGATGAGGCAAGCCCAGAGTCCTCCTGCTACTCCCCCATGTTAACTCCTCCCCCTCTCCTTTCCTTTGAAACATGGCAAAAGACTATTATGTACAATTATCAGATGTAGCTTCTCTGTGGAGAGTTAATTTTAGCAAGGAGAGGGAGGAAGTGGGGAGATCACTAAGAAGGTTTTTGTAGTCATCTGGAAAAGATATGATGGCAACTTGGCCAGGACCAGAGAAGGTCCTCAAGCTTCTATGTTTCATTTTCACCATTTATAAAATGTGAGCAAATTTGCAAGACATTTTATCTTCCTAAAATGAAAGGATTAAAATGTTATTACTTAATATTAAATAGTTTAAAGACTATCAGTTCATCTAACAAATATTTATTGGGGACTTACTGGGTGTCAGGTATCGTGCTAATTGTTGAGGATACAGTAGGAAACAAAGTAGATACTTTCCTGACCTTCATGGGGCTTACACTCTAGTAGGCAAGACAATATTAGATCATAAAGTAGACTTAAGAAGTCTATTTAAGAATAAATTCTCAACAGAGGCCTATTTGAAGAAATGATATTGACTGTAAACATGGACAGTGAGAAGGAGCAATCCAGAAAAAGAAACAGACTATGCAAAAGTTAAAAAATGGGAAGGAGCCCACTGTGTTAGAGAAAGAAAGTGAGTGTGTAGGCAGAGTGAATTCAGGGAAGAAGAGTAGGAAATGAAGATGGAAGAGTCAGACTAGTCACAAATTATACAGGTACTTGTAAATTGTGGTAAGGAATTTGAATTTTTATATAAAGTACAATGGGGACACATTAGAAGGTTTTGAATATTATCCTATTTGCAAATTTTAAAATATCACTCTGGCTACTCTTTAGAGAATGTGTTTTTGTAGGAAAAGAGTGGGGGAGGGGTATAGGAATTGGGATAAGATTTGATGATGCTATGTCCTATAGTAATGCTAGTAACCACAGAGAGAAAAGGAAGTATATATTTTGGAACTCATATACTACATATGTGAGTATTAGGCTCTGGCTTAAAAAACTGGGTGTTCTGGTTATAAGAATATTGGGGAAGATTTGAGAAAAGCTATTGTGTATTAGAGTGGGGTTAATGATTAAATGTTCATTTTGCACATGTTAAGTGTGTGTAAATTTCAAAGACAACTTTCATACACAAGTTTGGAACTCAGGAGATTGGCTGGAGAAGTAAATTTGGGAGTCATCTTGTAGAGGTTCAGTTCAACTCAATGCAAAATAATGACATCATATGGAGTTTAATACAGAGAGAGAAGTGAAGGGATATAGGAAATGGCTCTGAGTAAATTTTGATCTTAGAAGGAGAATGAGAACTGAGAAGGAGCACACAAAGAGTGAGCCTCAAACTAGGGGAGTGTGGTGGTGTGTAATTAAAAAAAAATTGTGTACCGCAGTGTGCCAAATGCTAACAAGAGACCTACCAAAGTTAAGCACTGAAAATGTGTTTTAGATTTGCAGTGGTCGTCTTTGGCCAGATCTGATACAAGAGATGTATAGCACCAGAAGCCATGAAATGGAAAAAGCAGGTGTCAGACTACTCACCTTTTCTGCTTCTAATAACCTCCTAGTCCCAGTACCGTAGTCCCTTCCTTGCATGAGTCATTACAGTATGTGAAATGATCCCTTTCTCCCTCCCGGCTCCACCTAGAGACACCTATGAGATTACGATCCCTTTCTTCTATTTGTTTTGTTTGGAGGAATCTGTTGGCTCAGTTTTCATTATTCTTCTACTCAAGAGAATAGCTGTGAAATGAGAGGCTAGGGAGACAATGCTGTTAGCTGGTATGTGTGTGACATGTTGTCACAAGGCCATCTGTGCATGAGAAACAGAAATGTGCCACCCTTCAAGGAAGGACTGTGAGCAGAGGGAAGTTCAGTGATTAGATAGCTCTAGTTAACATAACTTCTCAAGGTATGCCTTCGCCCAGAAAACTATCTCATTTGAGGCCATATCTTCAACCAGTGACTGACTAAGGTGGGAACACAAAGGCCAGGCCATTTTGGTGAATAAACAGCAAGAAAAGTTTTACAGGCAATTTTTGTTTCAGAATTTCTCACCAGGTTGGCTGAGATGTCAGACCTGCATTAGTAATATGACTTATCCCTCTTCCCAGTCTTGTTTCTCCATTCCCTCCCTTCCTTTCACAGGTGTTGATCCCTAATAAACATCTTGTACCCCAAACTTTTCAGTGTCTTCTTTCAGAGAACTCAATATATAATAGTAAAAGTGTAGAGAATGACTTCTTTCGCCCTCTAATAATTTTCGTTTCCTCGCCTGAATTAAAATACTGAAAGTTGGAGAGGGAAAAAAAGAAAATAACCTTTTGGACATTTGGTATATTACTATTTGACTTTTTTTTATATTGCGCTCATATATTTGAGATTATAGTGGATACATGCACCGATTTATGATTGAATATCCTCATTTATCACCTGAAATCATAGCATAAATGTTTAATACATTTGTTACATGCTTAGCTGTAAAAGTGTTAATTGTGGAAGCTTCTGGTTGCTGAGTCAAATCTTATTTAACATTTTTAAAAAGATTTTATTTATTTATTTATTTATTTATTTACTTATTTATTTGAGAGAGCAAGGGAAAGAACAAAAGCAGGAGAAGCAGTAGAGGGAGAGGGAGAAGCAGTCTCTCTGCTGAGCAGGGAACCCGCCACAGGACTCGATCCCAGGACCCTGGGATCATGACCTGAGCTGAAGGCAGATGCTTCACCATCTGAGCCACTCAGGTGCCCCTTATTTAACATTTTATAACGAATCTGGAAGACAGAATACAATGTGAAAAATAAAGCTACTTGACAGAACTCTTTTTTAAGTAGGGATAATGCATTAGTGGATTTCAAACAGATAAATGCCAGGAAGAAGTGAGAGGAGAATTTCTGTGAGATAAATATAAAGTGTTGCCCCTAGAAATACTTACTTCCAGGTTTTAACCCAGCAGTCAAAATGATCTAGTTAAAATGTGAATCAGACAGTATCATTTGGCTGCACCAAGTTTTCCAGTGGCTACCCAAGTCCTTCAGAATAAATTCTGATATCCTGAAAATTGTCTATAAGATCCTTTATCATCTGGCTTCTGATCACTCCTTAGATCCCATCTCTTCATACTTTCCCCTCACACACTGAACCATATTCACTGACCTTGTTGGTTGCCAAATATGTGTGCACGTTTCCACTGCTGGGCCTTTGCACCAGCTGTTTCCTCAGTGTGATGTGTTTTTTCCACATGTATCTGCATGGCTCTTTAGTCTCCTATTGTTGAGGCTTTCATTCATAATCCCTTTTAAAATTGCAACTCCCATCCCTGCCATTCCACATTCCATCTTCTGCCCAAGTTTTTTTCAGTGCCACCCACTATCCTCTAACAACTTACTTTACTTATTTTGACATATGTTGTACCTCTACCACTAGGATGTGAGAACAGATAATTTTGTCTGTTTTGTTCATTGATATATCCAGTTATGTAAATACAATGTCTAACACATAGTAGGTATCCAAGAAATAATTTTTTGAATGATAATAAATTTACACTTTAGTTTGAAAAGTGCAACCATGGCCTTTTGTCTTGATAAGCTTTAAATAGCAACAATCTGAATTCCCACAGATGAGAATGTGTATATGAGGGAAGAATTCTGGTCAGTGGTGTTCTAATTTCCAGATACGTGTCTTTTTTTACATGATTTATGGATGCAATCTACAAAGAGTGTCTACTATTAGAATTTAAGTAATAATTAAAACATTTTGACACAAAATACTATAATACCATGCTTCTTAAGAGTCTTCACATTTTCCAAAGGAAATCTGCATAAGTAAATTCATTAGAACTTTCATTTAAAGGAGTTTTGTCAATAGGCCCTGATTGCCCAAGTATCCTTGTGCTAGGAATGGTATAAAATAGGTTTCTAAGGGGAGTCATGCTTTTGCACACAGGTCCTATCTTTGCAACTTCCAAGCAAAGGGGCAGGGCAATCTCTAATCAGGAATTCAGTTCTGTGAGGCTCTTTATTCTTCCTCAGAGATAGGTAGTATTACATCTGGGTTGGTTGTCTTTGAGGCCTATGAACCTGTGTTTAACCAGTAATTCACAGTGCATGCTAGATTTTTTTTAAAAGATTTTATTTATTTATCTGACAGAGAGAGAGAGAGAGAGAGATCACAAGTAGGCAGAGAGGTAGGCAGAGAGAGAGAGAGGAGAAGCAGGCTCTCTGCCAAGCAGAGAGCCCGATGCGGGACTCGATCCCAGGACCCTGGGATCATGACCTGAGCTGAAGGCAGAGGCTTAATCCACTGAGCCACCCAGGCGCCCAATGCATGCTAGATTAACATGTTCTTCCGTATAATTTAACTCTCTATCAACAGATAAGGGTCAAGACTGAGCTAAGCAAAGGTGGATTAGACTGTCCATTCAGTTAGATATACTAAAATGTATTCTTAAACAAGCTGTGTCCACAGGGACCTGAGTGTCATGATAACAGTGTATTTCCTGTTTCCTTCCATACCACCTTCCCATGAAGTTAAGCCTCTTTTGAAGGATATTTAGAAAAGTAGCACTTTGAAAATTCTGTTTATTTGAAGGCTGTTCAGGGAAAAGTCTCTTATACTAAGAATAGTTGTATGTCTCATGAGTAACTGGTTCCCTTTTATTTTATGGACACTGAGACTTACGTAGTATTTCTAGTTTTCTCATAGTAACATTGACTAGGAAGTTTTTTTGGTCAGCACATTTGGTGGCAGCATCAGAGATCGGCCCAGAAAACAAAAACTGTTCCAGATATTCCGAACAGTAGGATTTTAGCACAGAAAATTAATGGCTTACCCAGCTGCTGGCAGGCTTGGACACAAGAGGTAGGTGATACACAGGTGCTCACCTGGAAGCCTTGGTAACTCTCCATCATTCTACAGTTTCCAGTCTTAGCTGCCTCCCAAAGCAGATGATTCTCAAAACCGTATCTTCTGCCCAGATATCTACCTGCAGTTGTCTCCAGAGGATATTAATGGTGGCTTCTTTCTCTTCTCCCTTCCAAATGTCATATCAACAGAACCCTTACAGTTGTGAAAGGCATAGTGGTGAGGGCCAGTGGACAACAAGCCCAGAACACCTGCAAGCTCTAGGTTACTTAGAAATTCAGTGGTTTATGAAAACACACACGTCAAAAAAATGCCACTAGAAGGAGCTTCCAAGTCACCTATTAAGAACTCACTGACCCCAGTGTCTGCTCACTTCCATTTGGGATTTATTATTTACCACAGCTATTCTCCTGGGACGTGTGAGCTGCTGGAGGACTTAACCCTACTTAGAGAAACAGTCTGTCAGCACATTTGGATGACCTAATTACTTCTGTATTTTTATTTGTTTTTATATTTTTTATTCTGGCTGGTGCTTGAGTAAATTTTTTATATGCAGTCCAGAGTTGTGGCTTATCCTTACCATTTTAACCATTTCCAACCTCAAGACCTAGACTCTATAAATCCGATATTACAGAGCAGTATTTTTAGTCATGCAATAAAAGGCATTTTCTCACTATCAGCTTTATTGGGTATCCCCAAAAGTGCAGTTTCCTTTGCTGATTTATCACAAAACTGTAGGAAATTGGACCACACACAAAAAAAAGGTTTTGATAGCCATCTCTCTGATTAAAAACTTTTCCCAAAATTGTAGTGTATGCATCAAAAAGATACTCATTCCCTATTCTCTGGCTAATTTTACACCTTATTGTTTTACTTCTAAAATTACCTGTGTTCTCTCATTTCATTTATATATCATTGTAAGGTACCTTGTATCCTTTCTGGACAAAAGTAATATATATATAAACATCTTTTGTTTACTTGAAAATGAAATTTTACTTTAAGCAATTTATGGTTTTTTAGAGATCATTTCAAATTAAAGTTTTATGAAGTGAGCAGAGATAATGCTTCCTCACTTTTTACTGAAATTAATTTTTTTAATTCACACCTGGTTAGGTATGAAGTCTAAGCTGACTGCTATATATATATATATATTATTAGAGTTTTTTTTTAAAGATGTAAATAGGGTGTTGGTTTTGCCTGAGTACTGAGAACTGTGGATTTTTTTTTAAAGATTTTTTTTTATTTATTCATTTGACACAGAGAGAGAGATTACAAGTAGGCAGAGAGGCAGGCAGAGAGAGAGGAGAGAGGAGGAAGCAGGCTCCCTGCTGAGCAGAGAGCCCGATGNCCCTGGCATCATGACCTGAGCCAAAGGCAGCGGCTTTAACCCACCGAGCCACCCAGGCGCCCAAGAACTGTGGATTTTGTTGGTAGTACATGTTTTATGGAGTTATTTGGAAGGGGGAGAACTCTGCCCCCAAAGAACTTCAAAAATTTGAGTGGTATCTCAGGGAAATGTCATTTCATCCCCAGAGGCATGAGCAGGTAGAGGAAAGATGATAAAGCAGAGTCAGGAGTTAGGAATCCTGGATTCTAGGTTTTGTTAGGAATAGTGCAATCTCTACTCACTCTTGTAATGGCTCATTTGTAAATGATTTATTAAAAAAAACAACTCTCTTCTGTAAAGAGAGATATTTCTGTACTCACTGACTCAAAAAGCTTGGGATAAAATGAAATGTATAGTGGAAAGTGTATAATGGTGGTCAGGAGAAATTAATTTGAATTCTAATACTGCCCCTTACTAATTGTGACATTGGACAAATAGCCTTGGGGAACCAATTCTGCTTTCTGAAACTAACTAAATTTCATTTCCTAGTTAGTAATAGAGTATAAGACCTACCTCCCAAAGTTGTTATGAGGATTAAATGAGATAAAGCATTAAAAGAACTATGAAAACTGTAAAATCTATATACACTTTTTATTCCAGCTCAGAGAGTGGCCAGCCTAGGAGACTTAGATGCTCTTGATAAATCAAGGCTTCAGAAGACATTGGCATGCTAACTGAATTCACTGAGAGGGGGAAGAGATACCATTGCTCCAACAATGCGATCTAACCAAAATAGATACCACTGCTTTAGTGCCACCTACCAAAGTGCAGCTGAACCCAGCAGGCTACCAATTAGGCTTCATTAACATACTCATGCCCTTTCTAAATTATTGGATTGGTTTGACAAGTTCCTAACTATGTTGAAATATTATAATTACATTTTATTATATTAGCATCTATGAATAGCTCACAAAAGAGATAATTTTACTGTTCTGATTATAAGGAGTTTATATTCCCAGTGCTAATGAAAAATCAGTATGCATATATTTTCCAAGATAAGTGTGTGTGTTTACATTGATAAGCAGACAGACGGGTATAAAATTTTTCAATATGGATTTGTACTGAGGACAACAGACATTACCAGTGAGCAGTGATATCTGGCTGTTTTCCACAACAGAACTGGGTAGGATCAAGTTTTCCCAGTTCTTAGTTAAAGATTTCATTTGCTTCTTGCTTTAATTTGCATTTTGATAATTTGAAGTTTGAATGGTGAAAAATGTTTTTTACCCATTTGTATATCTTATAATTAAATCCTTGCCACCTCTCTAATCTTAGTTTCATGGGATGGTTTTATGTACTATAGTTAAGTTAGAAATCTTAGTTTCATGTACATATTTTTTTCAGTGAATTGTGAAATATTTATATTAAGAAAATTAACCCATTGTTCAATATATGAGGATATTTTTGGGATTTTCTTGCCTTTTGATTTTTGTTATCTGTATTTTAAGATCCCAGTGATTTGTTTGTTTTTACTTTGTTTCCTTATTTTGGCCCATATTTATTTCTGCACAATCCCTCTGTTCTATATTTTCAGTTCCCAAATTTCAATTTTCTTTTCAATTTTTTTCTAAAAGTAATAGTCATCATTTCCAACAGTAATAAAGTTAATATAAAGTACAATAGAAAATAAAACACTTTTTACAAATATTCTTTGCACCTTGACTACTCCATGCAACTACTACAGGCATCTAGTTAATAGCTACATGCTATTAACACTTCAAGAATAAAATGTAGAGTGAGAACATTCCAAGTGGGAAAACTAATAAGATATCATACAGCGTGGAATTTTGAAAACAATCTCCAGTTTCCCAAAATGTTAAACACAGCATTACCATATGGCCCAGCAATAGCATACTCATATGCCCTATGAAATTACATCCAATAGTCTCAAGAGTCTAGGCTTTGAGTTCTAGGGAATAGAAATGCAAGGATGTCTGAGACACCTTATTATAAGTGGGAGGCTGGGGACCATGATAGTCTTCTTTGAGCACTCTGAATTCTCTCTTAACTCCTGCACTTAGAAGCATCGAAGCCTGGGGGAAAATATTCCTAGTCTGATTTCTTGAGACTTCCTCATGAGCTCCTGGAGGAGAATTCTGTCTGGACCTCCTGTCTGGAGGATTCTTACCTTTTCTCACTTTATACCGTCCCTGGATAGGGTTAATCTTCAGAGAGCATTGGGTATGCACTATACTACCAGGTTTGGTACTTTAATCTTAATAGTTAAAATTTCTATTTCCTTGAAGCTGTAGTGATTCTTGAGTTGGTTTATTGAGTTATTAAGTATGGAAAAAAAAGACTAGAATAAAAATAAAACAGAATTGACAGAAGTATTAAGACAAATGTACCCTTATACAGTTCTCCCATGTTTGAGATCAGGAAGGAAACAAAAAAAAAGATCTGAACGATACAATTAATGAGAATAACATAATAAATGAAAATAGAACCCTTTGCCCAAAAATTAGAGAACATATTTTTCTCAAGAACATGAAAATATTTCTGCAAACTAATAAGGCATAAAGCAAGTCTCAGCCAGTTTTAAAGGACTGATATCATATGGCAACATTCTCTAATCACAATGTAAATAAGTTGGAAATCAATTTGAAAAACAACTAAAAAGGAAAAAGAAATTCTGATTAAAAAAAAAACACCTGAACTTCTAAATAACTAGACAGACAAGAATTTTCATGCAAATAGTTGTTAGACTGATGGTGAGTAAGCATTAGATAGAAATGTATCATAAGTTTGTAATAAGAAGAACAAAAGAAGTGCTGAAAGGCAATGAACATAAAGTTCAGTTTGCTAGAGTTAGAATGATTATAGAACAAATCCAAAGAAATTCAACAAATGACAATAGAAAGCATATAAAATAATGGAGTAGGAAGAAAAGATATAATAAAGAGAACCAACAAAGCCAAAAATATATTCTTTGGCACTAATGGATAATATATTGATCATAAGGGAATAAATAAATAATGAAATGAATGAGAAAGTGGCACATAACTATAGACACGGCAGAGATTTTAAAAACAATGCTGGAGAATTTACCAGTTTATTTAATGGACTAGACCTCTTTGATATAAGGAGAAATGAATATCACTTTTTCTCATATTTGCCTTGTAACGATATAGTGAAAAATATTCTGTCTTGCCATTGGAAAAAATCTCTAGAGAGTTCCACCACTTTTCTGGTCTCTTAGAAAATAGCCTTTACTTTTAGTAAGAAAAGTCCAGTCCCGGTTAATGTCAATGCTCTGAACTTTTTTTTTTTTTAAGATTTTATTTCTTTATTTGACAGAGAGAGCGAGATTATAAGTAGTCAGAGAGGCAGGCAGAGAGAGAGGAGGAAGCAGGCTCCCTACTGAGCAGAGAGCCTGATGTGGGGCTCGATCCCAGGACCCTGAGATTGTGACCTGAGCCGAAGGCAGAGGCTTTAACCCACTGAGCTACCCAGGTGCCCCAATACTCTGAACTTCTTAAAAAGAGTCTCTTCCTCTTCTGATAAGGACCTGGCTCAGTCTTCAGTAAGTGGTGGAAGTGGGGAGGATGGTTGTCTTCTTCTCTCTTCTTTTCCCTTCTCTCTGTCTTTTCCAACTGACTAGTTGCAGAGTTTGACTCCCTCAGGGAAGACTTTAAGTGTAAAGGGGACTAAAAGAAAAGGACAAATGCATATGTGGTTAACACAGTTTGCTTCCAGGTATGGCAGATGCACTCTCATTCAGTGTTTATTTCATGAACACTTTTGTGTGTTCCGCAGACATCTCCACTGGGGATCTCCTCATAGAGGATATCCCTACTGCCTGGCCAATGATAACGTCCCCTCAGCACCTGAGTTTCTAGTTGGGTCCCATTGTTCCCCCAGATGATCCTCTTGGACTGAATCCCCTTCTAAGATGACTCTTGGCTTATTCCCTTCTGAGGACATGCACACCTTTGCCCTTTTGGAGAAAGAGTCTTTGGTTCAAATGCAGCCTTCTCTGTCACTGCTGTGGTAGCTCCAGACCATCTCTTGTATTAAGTTTATACCTATGAAAATTAAACACCATTCCATACATAATCATGGCTCCAGGAGGCACATATGAACTTCTTGGCATGGTTCTCTTTAAGGCCTCTTCACTCACCTTCCTAAGGCAAGGGGGGAAAGGAAATTAATTCTGTCTCACACAGAGGGAAGAGGACATGAAAAGCACCTTGGCATGCTCCCTCCAAGCATTGTTAACCCTTACTCTTTGTTAACCCTCACCCTTTTCTACCCCACGCAGTGGATAAACTCAACAATAATTTCTTTTGAAAGAGTCCCCCAAAATGCCATTTGTTAAGTAGCAATAGAAGCATTCCTCATTCTGTGGCCTTAATATTAGACCATTTATTTTCCTTAATTGGTCCCCATCTCTATTGTGATTAAATGAACTGTATGAGACAGGGATCAAAGGATGGATTTAGAAGATCCCAGCCAGCTAAGATATTACAAATAAACTAGTAGAAAACATGGATAAGACACATAATGGCATCTCGGAAATAGCAGATAAAGAAATTTTTTCTAGTTATCAGTCCCATATTTAAAAATAACCCCTGAAGGGAAACCTGAATTCATCCTCTTTTCTTGTCATAATTAGTAGCTCTGGAATGTTTTCTTCCCTTCACATCTTGAATTATAATGCTGCATTAAAGAATAATGGAAAAATCATTTGATGAAGCCGAAGATTGCATTTAATTCTAGTGTGTGTTAATTGGCTTTATTAAAAATTAGCATTTTTGAATTTCTAATTCTCTTTCTAATTTATAAAATGTCATTCATTTTCTCGTGTATCATATTGTAATTAAATTTGCATGGGAGTAAATTTTATTTGTCTCTGTTGCTGAAACACTGAAGATTTGTCTGCACAACAAATGCAGGATATTTCTGTATTTGTGTGTTGACAATAAAATATTCATTAATTTTAAACATGGCAACAGCGGTACACATCCTGCAATTGTAATTACCATTGCTTGGTAACAGCCTGTCTCTGAGTGACAATGGGAATTAGCTGAATAATTATTGCATGTGCTTTTGCTTGCAATATTTTTTCAATGTAGTTCTGATCCCTAGGCAGAAGTTGCCAGTTTCGGTGAAGACATTTGAGCCAAGTACAGATTCTGCTCCATAAACCATCAATGTAATCAGTCTAAGACCAACAGCAGTCCACAGTTAATCACATAATAATTGGATCATTCCTTCAATGTCAGTACATTAGAACCTGCATGCAAAGCATTCGGCAAAACAGTTTACCAGACCTAAATTTCTCTAGAGAAATCAAACATTGTACAATTAGCAGGTAAAACATGAAATGTTCATTCTCTGGTTTAATTAGAAAGGCACCACATCTGAAGTACCCACCGCTGGCTTCTTGTATTGTCTAATTCTCCTGTGATCACAGAGTTATCTTTCAACTGAGTTGATTTTGCAACATATCTTCCCTTGCATAAGTATACCTCCACCCAGATCAATAACAGAAACAGTAACAAATAACAATCTTCTGTAAACACTCAGCATATCCTTTATTGGAGTAGTTACAGCAATAAAGCAAAATCATTCACTGTTGTGAAATTATGGAGTTGTTTTTATTTTCTCTTTAGAATCTGATGTTCATTATGCATTTCAATACCTTCTTTTTTTTAAAGATTTTTATTTATTTGACACAGAGGGAGATCACAAGTAGGCAGAGAGGCAAGCAGAGAGAGAGGGAGAAGCAGGCTCTCTGCTTAGCAGAGAGCCTGATGCGGGCTCAATCCCAGGACCCTGAGATCATGACCTGAGCTGAAGGCAGAGGGTTAACCCACTAAGCCACCCAGGCACCACTAAATACCTTCTTTTTTTAAATACAATTGGCACTTGGATAGAGGAAATTTTTATCACAAAACCTGATATCAAAAATGCTATTTTCATGATTTATTGGATTATATTAATGCATGGTCATTGGGATTTTCCATATCAATTTTTGTAAGTGGCTTTTCCCAAAATCTGCTTCCTCCCGAGTGCTACTGTTGGGGCTTTGCTTTTCACACTATGACTGTTCTTTGGTAATCAAATAACACACCCTTGTTTAGGAGAGGATGTTAATGAATGTGCTGGTCTCATGTGCCATGGCTGTTCCTATGAGGCATGGTTTTGTCATCTTCCCAGTTCCATCATTAATAAGTTAAATAATAATGATACAAATTCACTATATATATAGAATTAGATGTTTTTAAGAAGTTTAATTTGAAGTAATTTTAGGCAAAGACAGAATTGCAAAAACTCCAGAGAGTTCCCATTTACCCTTCACCTGGATTCCTCTAGTGATATCTTTAAAAACAATAGTATAATAGTCAAGACTGGGTAGTTAAAATTAGCATAAAATAGTATTAACTAAACTACTTGCAGATTTCATCAGTTTTTTTATTCAGCAGTGAAATTCAGATTTCGGATTTCATCAGTTTTTTTTTATAGGCAGTGTTTTGTGGAGGTACAGTTCTATGAATTTTATCATACATACATACGTACACTACCATAATCAGAATCAAAAGATAGTCCATTATCCCAGAGGAACTCCCTCATGCTGTCCCTTTATAGTTAAGCCCTCCACACAAACCTAACATTCAGGAACCACTCACCTGTTCAACATCACTACAATTTAGTTCTTTTGAGAATGTTATATGTATGAAACTATTCCATATGTATTCTTTTGATGTTGGCTCTTTTCATTTAACATAATTCCCTTGGAACTCATCCAAGTTGTAGCAGACCTCAGTAGTATGTTTCTTTTTACTGTTCAGAATACTCCGTTCAATGAATGCACTATGGTTTGTTTATCCGTTTACCCCTAAAAGCTGTTTGGATTGTTTCCAGTTTTTGACCACTACAAATAAAGCTGTCATAAATATCCATGTGTTCATGTACCTGTATTCTTGTGAATATAAGTTCATATTTCTCTAGGTTAAAAACTCAGGAATGAGATTATTGGGTCATATCGTAAGTGTTTGTTTAACTTTATAAGACACTGCCAAAATGTTTCCCAGAATGTACCATCTAACATTTTAAAGCATTACATGAGAGATCCAGTTGTTCCTCATCCTCACCAACACTTGTGATAGTCAACATTTTGTGTTTTAGCAATCCTAATAGTTATAAAGTGATGTCCAGCTGTGGCTTAAAATTGTGTCTAAATAATGGTTACTGATATTATACATTTATACATCTTTCAATATATTTATCCTATCTGTATATTTTGTTTGGTAAGTGATTGTTTGCCTGTATTTTTTTTCTTTATATTTTTTTTAGAAATTTTTTTATTAAGATATAATGTATTATTTGCCCCAGGGGCAAAGGTCTGTGAATCATCAAGTTTACACATTTCACAGCACTCACAATAGCACAAACCCTTTCCAATGTCCATAACCCAGCCACCTTATCCCTACCCCCAACTCCCCAGTAACCCTCAGTTTGTTTTGTGAGATTAAGAGTCTCTTATGGTTTGTCTCCCTCCCAATCCCATTTTGTTTCATTTTTTCCCTCCCTACCCTCCACGACCCCCCTGCCCTGCCTCTCCAATTCCTCATTTCAGAGAGATCATATGATAATTGTCTTACTCTGATTGACTTATTTTTCTTAGCATAATAACCTGTAGTTCCATCCTTGTCATTGCAAATGGCAAGATTTTGTTTCTTTCAATGGCTGCATAGTATTCCATTGTATATATATACCACATCTTTATTCATTCATCTGTTGATGTTTCTTTCCATAGTTTGGCTATTGTGGACATTGCTGCTATAAACATTTGGGTGCACATGACCCTTTGGATCACTACATTTCCATCTTTAGGGTAAATACCCAGTAGTGCGATTGCTGTATCATAGGGTAGCACTATTTTCAACTTTTTGAGGAACCTCCATACTGTTTTCCAGAGTGGCTGCACCAGCTTGGATTCCCACCAACAGTGTAGGAGGATTCCCCTTTCTCCACCTCCTCACCAACATCTGTCATTTCCTGACTTGTTAATTTTAACCATTTTGAGTGGTGTGAGGTGGTATCTCACTGTGGTTTTGATTTGTATTTCCCTGATGCCTAGTGGTGTTGAGCACTTTTTCATGGGTCTGTTGGCCATTTGGATGTCTTCTTTGCAGAAATGTCTGTTCATGTCTTCTTCCCATTTCTTGATTGGATTATTTGTTCTTTGGGTGTTGAGTTTGATAAGTTCTTTATAGATTTGGGATACTAGTCCTTTATCTGATATGTCATTTGCTAATATCTTCTCCCATTCTGTCAATTGTCTTTGGTTTTGTTCACTGTTTCCTTTGCTGTGCAAAAGCTTTTGATCTTGATGAAGTCCCAGTAGTTCATTTTTGCCCTTGCTTCCCTTGTCTTTGGTGATTTCTAGGAGGAAGTTGCTGTGGCTGAGGTCGAAGAGGTTGCTGTCTGTATTCTCAAGGATTTTGATGGATTCCTGTCTCACATCGAAGTCTTTCATCCATTTTGAGTCTATTTTTGTGTGTGGTGTAAGGAAGTGGTCCAGTTTCATTCTTCTGCATGTAGCTGTCCATTTTTCCAACACCATTTGTTGAAGAGTCTGTCTTTTTTTCATTGGACATTCTTTCCTGCTTTGTTGAAGATTAGTTGACCATAGAGTTGAGGGTCCCTTTCTGTGTTCTCTGTTCTGTTCCATTGATCTATGTGTCTGTTTTTGTGCCAGTACCATGCTCTCTTGATGATTACAGCTTTGTAATAGAGCTTGAAGTCTGGAATTGTGATGCCACCAACTTTGGTTTTCTTTTTCAACATTCTTCTAGCTATTCTGGGTCTTTTCTCATTCCATGTAAGTTTTAGGAATATTTGTTCCATTTCCTTGAAAAAAATGATGGTATTTTTATAGGGATTGTATTAAACATGTAGATTGCTCTAGCATAGACATTTTCACAATATTTATTCTTCCAAAGCATGAGCATGGAATGTTTTTCCATTTCTTTGTGTCTTCCTCAATTTCTTTCATGAGTACTTTATAGTTTTCTGAGTAGATTCTTTGCCTCTTTGGTTAGGTTTATTCCTAGGTATCTTATGGTTTTGGGTGCAACTGTAAATGGGATCAACTCCTTAATTTCTTTTTTCTTCTGTCTTGTTGTTGGTGTATAGAAATGCAACTGATTTCTGAGCACTGATTTTATATCCTGACACTTTACTGAATTCCTATATGAGTTCTAGCAGTTTTAGAGTGGAGTCTACGGGTTTTCCACATAAAGTATCATATCACCTGCAAAGAGTGAGAGTTTGATTTCTTCTTTGCCAATTCAGATACCTTTTATTTCGTTTTGTTGTCTGATTGCTGAGGCTAGGACTTCTAGTACTATGTTGAATAGCAGTGGTGATAGTGGACATCCCTGCTGTGTTCCTGACCTTAGGGGAAAAGCTCTCAGTTTTTCCCCATTGAGAATGGTATTCCCTGTGGGTTTTTCATAGATGGCTTTGATAATATTGAGGTATGTGCCCTCTATGCCTTTACTGTGAAGTTTTGATCAAGAAAGGATGCTGTACTTTGTCAAATGCTTTTTCAGCATCTATTGAGAGGATCATATGGTTCTTGTTCTTTCCTTTATTAATGTATTGCATCACATTGATTTGCAGATGTTGCTCCAACCTTGCAGTCCAGGAGTAAATCCCACTTGGTCATGGTGAATAATCCTTTTAATGTACTGTTGGATCCTATTGGCTTTTGTATTTTAGTGAGAATTTTTGCATCCATGTTCAAGTGTATTGGTTTGCAATTCTCCTTTTTGATGGGGTTTTTGTCTGGTTTGGGGATCAAGGTAATGCTGGCTTCATAAAATGAGTTTGGAAGTTTTCCTTCCATTTCTATTGTTTGGAACAGTTTCAGGAGAATAGGTATTAGTTCTTCTTTAAATGTTTGTTAGAATTCCCCTGGGAAGTCATCTGACTCTCGGCTCTTTGTTGGGAGATTTTTGATGACTGCTTCAATCTCCTTACTGGTTATGGGTCTATTTAGGTTTTCTGTTTCTTCCTGGTTCGGTTTTGGTAGTTTATATGTCTCTAGGAATGCATCCATTTCTTCCAAATTGTCAAATTTTCTGGTGTAGAGTTGCTCATAATATGTTCTTATAATTGTTTGTATTTCTTTGGTGTTNTCATTCATGACTTTATTAATTTGAGTCCTTTCTCTTTTCTTTTGGATAAGTCTGGCCAGAGGTATATCAATCTTATCAATTCTTTCAAAGAATGATTTCCTAGTTTTGTTGATTTGGTCTACTGTTCTTTTGGTTTCTATTTCATTGATTTCTGCTCTGATCTTTATTATCTCTCTTCTGCTGGGTTTAAGCTTTCTTTGTTGTTCTTTCTCCAGCTCCTTTAGGTGTAGGGTTAGGTTGTGTACTTGAGACCTTTCTTGTTTCTTGAGAAAGGCTTGTATTGCTATATACTTTCCTCTTAGGACTGCTTTTGCTGTGTCCCAAAGATTTTGAACAGTTGTGTTTTCATTTTCATNGTTTGTTTCCATGAATTCTTCTTTAATTTCCTGGTTGACCCATTCTCTAGCCTCCATGTATTTGAGTTCTTTCCAACTTCCCTCTTGTGACTGAGTTCTAGTTTCAGAGCATTGTGGTCTGAAAATATGAAGGGAATGATCCCAATCTTTTGGTACCAGTTGAGACCTGATTTGTGACCCAGGATGTGATCTAATCTGGAGAATGTTCCATGTGCACTAGAGAATGTGTATTCTGTTGTTTTAGGATGGAATGTTCTTTTTTTTTAAAAAAAAGATTTTATTTATTTATATGACAGAGAGAGAGAGATTACAAGTAGGCAGAGAGGCAGGCAGAGAGA
>LNAC01001111.1:41070-94066 GCA_002007465.1 Ailurus styani
TGCGGGCCTCGATCCCAGGACCCTGGGATCATGACCCGAGCCGAAGGCAGAGGCTTTAACCCACTGAGCCACCCAGGCGCCCAGGGATGGAATGTTCTAAATACATCTGTGATGTCCATCTGATCCAGTCTGTCATTTAAAGACTTTATTCCCTTGTTCTTTTCCTTAGATGATCTGTCCATTTCAGTAAGGGGGTTATTAAAGTCCCCTACTATTATTGTATTATTGTTGATGTGTTACTTTGATTTTGTTATTCATTGGTTTATATAATTGGCTGCTTCCATGTTAGGGGGATAGATATTTAAAATTGTTAGATCTTCTTGTTGGACAGACCCTTTAAGTATATCATGTCCTTCTTCATCTCATTATAGTCTTTGGCTTAAAATGTAATTTATCTGATATAAAGATTGCCACCCCAGCTTTCTTTTGATGTTCATTAGCATGGTAAATTGTTTTCCACCCCCTCACTTTAAATCTGGAGGTGTCTTTGGATCTAAAATTAGTTTCTTTCAGAGAGCATATCAATGGGTCTTTGTTTTTAATCCATTCTGACACCCTGTGTATTTTGATTGGTGCATTTAGCCCATTTCTGTTCAGGGTAACTATTGAAAGAAATTAATTTAGTGCCATTGTATTGCCTGTAAGGTGACTGTTACTGTATATTGTCTCTGTTCCTTTCTGGTATATGTTACTTTTAGGCTCTCTCTTTGCTTAGAGGACCCCTTTCAATACTTCCTGTAGGGCTGGTTTGGTGTTTGCAAATTCTTTTAATTTTTGTTTGTCCTGGAAGTTTTTTATCACTCCTTCTATTTTCAATGACAGCCTAGGTGGATATAGTAGTCTTGGCTGCATATTTTTCTCATTTAGTGCTCTGAATATATCATGGCAGTCCTTTCTGGCCTGCCAGGTCTCTGTGGATAGGTCTGCTGCCAATCTAATATTTCTACCATTGTATGTTACAGACCTCTTGTCCCGAGCTGCTTCCAGGATTTTTTCTTTGTCACTAAGACTTCAAAGTTTTACTATTAGATGATAGGTTGTGGACCTATTTTTTTTTTTTATTTTGAGGGGGGTTCTCTGTGCCTCCTGGATTTTGATCCTTGTTCCTTTTGCCAAATTAGGGAAATTCTCTACTATAATTTGCTCCAATATACCTTCTTCCCCCTCTCTCTTTCTTCTTCTTCTAGGATCCCAATTATTCTAATATTGTTTCATCTTATGGTATCATTTTTCTCTTGAATTCTTCCCTCATGGTCCAGTAGTTGTTTGTTTCTCTTTTGCTCAGCTTCTTTATTCTGCATCATTTGGTCTTCTATATCACTAATTCTCTCTTCTCTCTCATTTATCCTAGCAGTAAGAGCCTCCATTTTTTATTGTACCTCATTAATAGCTTTTTTTATTTCAACTTGGTTAGATTTTAGTTCTTTTATTTCTCCATAAAGGGATTTTATTTCTCCATAAAGGGATTCTCTAATATCTTATCTCCCATGCTTTTTTTGAGCCCAGCCAGCACCTTGATAATCGTCATTCTGAACTCTAGTTCTTACATGTTACTAATGTCCGTATTAATTTGGTCCCTAGCCGTTGATACTGCCTATTGTTCTTTTTTTTGTGGTGAGTTTTTCTGCCTTGTCTTTCTAATCCAGATAAGAATAGATGAATGAGAGAACAACATACTAAAAGGGTAGCAATGACCCCAGAAAAATATACATTAACCAAAAAAGAAGAGACCTGAAACCAGGGGAAAAAGAAAGGGGGAAAATTTTTTTAAGAAGTAATATAAATGTAAATATAAATAAATTATACACACACACACACACACACACACACACATATGTATATATATATATATTCTTTTAGACTGGTGAATAGAACAGAGCCACACACTTGATTTTGGGTGTATTTTGGTCTGTTAGAAGAAACTACCTCCCAAGATTTTAAAGAAAGAAAGACACATATATATATATAAAAATAAGGGTAAACACAATGAAGGGATGGAATATGACCATAAAGATGAAAATTAAAAAAGATTCCAAAAAAAGAAATTGATAAGATAAGAAATTGGTTGAAAAAGAAAAAAAAAAGAGGAAAGAATGTGATCAGGCTGGAGACTAGAACAAAGCCATGCACTAGATTTAGGGTATATTTTAATCTATTAGAAGAAATTGTATCCCAAAATTAAAAAAAAATTCTATATGTATACAAAAAGTAAGGTTAAATACAATGATAGGATAAAATATGAGTATAACAATGAAATTTAAAAATATTTTTAAAAAGATACTGATAAGATAAAATAGTTAAAAAACATTAAAATAGGAAAGAGGAAAAATTTAGAAAAAAGAATAAGAGAAAAATAAAATTTAAAATATTTAACTTTGAAAGACTAAAGGATCATGGGGAAAAAGCCATGAAATCTATGTGTTGCATTCCCCTAGCTCTGGAGTTCTGCAGTTCTCATTGATCGGTGAACTTGGTCTTGGCTGGATGTTCTTGCTGATCTTCTGGGGGAGGGGCTTGTTGCATGATTCCCAAATGTCTTTGCCGGGGGCGGAATTGCACCACCCTTGCCAGGGGTTAGGCTAAGTAATCTGCTTGGGTTGGCTCTTGGTAGCTTTTGTTCCCTGAATGCTTTCGGTATACCTTTGGAGGACGGGGATAAAAATGGTGGCCTCCCAATCTCTGCCCTGTAGGAGCTGAGAGCTCAGGGCCCTACTCTTCAGTGTGCCCTCAGAGAAAAGCAGTCAATCCCTCCCATCTCCCTGGTCTCTGGCAGTTCTCCGAGCTCACCCAGCCTGTGACCAAGCGTTTCTGTGTCTGGTGCACGGCCCTGTTTGGAGTCTCCAAACCCAGCAGATTCCTGCAGTATGCTCCCACACTTCTCCTCCTGGAGGACGAAGGTGAGTGTCCCCAGATCTGCCACTTGAGGGGTCCCTGCTTGAAGAGCAGTGGCCTGACTGTGCCTTGGATAACAGTTTAAGGTAACCCCAAGCTGAGAGACCCCACTTGGCCCAGCTCCATCTCTGTAGCCAGCTTCCCTGCTCTGATACCTGGGAGCTCTGCCACACCCAGACACCCCTGGTGTTTTTGTGCCCTGGTGAGTCCTGAGACCACACTGTCCCCTGGAGGGCTCCACCCCCCACCCCCAACCTCCTTCTTAGCCTCTGGAGCGACGTCCTGCCATGGAGCAGACTTCTAAAGTTCCAATTTTGTGCTCCACTGCTCTCTCACTTGCAGGGAGCTGACCCCTCCCCCCGTGGTCTATCTTCCCTTTGCTTCAGATTCACTTCTCCTCATGTCCTGCCTTCCAGAAAGTGGTTGATTTTCTGTTCCTAGAATTGCTGCTCTTCTTCTTTTCTAACTCCTGTTGAGTTTGTAGGTGTTTGGAATGGTTTGATAACAATCTGGCTGAACTCCTGGGGCTTGATGATATTTTGGTCTCCTGCACCTCCGTCATCTTGCTCATCCCTGTTTGCCTATATTTTTTATTAAGTTTTTAAATTTTAGTTCTGGTATAGTTATCATACAGTGTTATATTAGTGTCAGGTATATATATACTATAGTGATTCAACATTCCTGTACTTTACTCAGTGCTTATTGTGGTAAGTGTACTCCTTAATCCATCCCCATCGCCTATATCACCCATCCCCCCACACCCTCTCCTTTGGTAACCATCAGTTTGCTCATTTGTTTTGTTTCTTAATGTTTGACTATTTTTTAATTAGGTTGCTTGTGTTCTTACTCTTGGGTTTTAAGAAACTTTTATATATTCTGGATATATGGGCTATTGAGCCCATCTAATGAGTTTTTAACATTTCAGCTATTATAATTTTCACTTCTAAAATCCTCATTTGGTTCTTCTAATTTTTTTGCTGAGACTATTTTTCCAGTGGTTTCAAGAGTATTCATAATTGCTTACTAGAGTGCTTTTATACCTGCTTTAAAATTCTTGACAGATAATTCTAATATTTGTCTTTACTTAACATTGGTTTCCCTAGTCTTTTTTCATTTGACTTGAGATTTCTCTTAGTTCTTGGTCTGCTGAGTAATTTGGGATTGAATATTTTGTATATTATCCTCTGTGTCTCTGATTGCCATTTAAATCTTCCCTTTGAGCTGATAGTATTTAGGATCAGAATATACATTCCATCCCTGTTTTGTGAATTGTGGTTCAAATGGCAGTTTAGATTAGAGAAATTTTGCAGTACTATTTTGGTTTGACTTGCTTGTACTCTAGAGAGACCAATTTGAAATCTGGGTGGTATTCCATACCACAGCTTTGCTTTCAGAGATTCACTATTTTGACTTTGCTTGGTTTTATGATGGACCACCTGAGGATGGCTCAGATTTGAAGGATTCTTTTTTTTAGATCCCTCCTTTCTGTAATCCCCCATTGCACACTAGCTGAAAGGGGAAAGGATACCAAGACTTGCTGTCATTTCTTAGTGCAGAGTAGGGGGAGTCAGCAGGATGCTTCCCGTAGTCCCCGTGCTCCATTATCTAGAAAACATTCCTTTTTGATTCTAAAAAGTTTAGTCTATAAATTAAAACACTGAGTACCAATGTTTCTTCTTTGTCTAATAATTAGCTTTCTCCTCAATGCTATGTGAATGCTCCTGACTGCTTGAAGGCTGTCTCAAGTTATATAAAGAGAGAAAACAGACACAGATTAATATTTCAAAATTTTACCTCAATGCCAGTTAGCTATGAAAATATACCTTTTCTATTACTATGCACAACATTGGCTTTTGTTTATATTATTTTGTTGAATTGACATATCACCCTGGATGTTTGCTCTAATACCTACTTGCTGCTTTCACTCTAGTGCTTTCCTTAGAGCTGTGTTGTGAAGTGTATGTTCATAAAGTTTTAGTATCTTTACATAGTAACAATGATACAGTTGAGGGTTACATTCAGATTTAGTATTTGGACACAAATAACTCAGAGATGTGATTATTAAAAGACTGTTTTATTAGAAGCAGCAAAGATTTAGAAGTTAAGCTGCCCTGTTTTCAAATTCTGGCTCTGCAATATAAATTTGATGAAGGCTACTGCTCCCTGAAAGCCTATTTCCTCATTTAGAATGGGAAATGGTTACAACACTTAGAAGGGTTGTGAGGCCTAGCAAACATTTCATAGAAAGAGACAATCAGGGCGCCTGGGTGGCTCAGTGGGTTAAAGCCTCTGCTTTCGGCTCAGGTCATGATCTCGGCGTCCTGGGATCGAGGCCCGCATCGGGCTCTCTGCTCAGCGGGGAGCCTGCTTCCTCCTCTCCCTGTCTCTCTGCCTACTTGTAATCTCTCTCTCTGTGTCAAAAAAATAAATAAAATCTTTAAAAAAAAAAAAAATAAAAAATAAAAAAAAAAAAAGAAAGAGACAATCAGGACACATCCTGGCACAATTGTTTTCAATTCACTTCTTTATAGACACAAAAAGCAGAAAATGACTATTAAGTTTGGTTGTAATATAAATTTTAAAATAAAAATTATGTTCTAAGCCAGAGAAAAATTTCAAATCCAGAGGGACTTTTTAATGCAACTCCTCACATTGTAGGTGGCAAATCTGAGGCTCTAAAGGGTTAAGTGATTTGCTAGGTGTAGGTCATGTGTGCAAGAGAAAATCTGGGACCAGAACTCTAATCAGTAGACCTTAAAACCATGGCACAAACATCCCATATAAAAACCCTCTTTTTAGAGAAATGTTTTATATTCATTGATCTTACATAGCCTCCAACATGCTATGAAATGTGCACATGGCATATAAATAACAATTGTATGAATCATAAATTAATACTATTAGCTGATATGCTAATTGCAATGAACAGTTAATGAAAAACATCCCTTGCTTTAGAATAGTGAAGCTCCTGGGGGTAATATAGATGATTTGGGTCATTTAAAAAAGCTCCCTTGGGAAAGTTTATATCAATACCTTTTGTATTTGTAGACAAATGTTCCTATAGCAAAGAAACATTAAAAAGTTTCATTAAATATTCTTTACAAGATGGTTACTAGCTATGGAATGTTTGAAGGCATCCTTAGGTCTTTGGGAGGACTTGGAAAGAGGTGGTTTTGCAGAATGTATTCTGGACTAGCTTGAAATTTTATGGAAAAACTTCTTCAATTTCTACTAGTTCATACTTATATACTATCTTAACAAACAAACAAATGAGGTCTGTTTATTTTATTCTTGTAGACAAAGACAGAAAGGACACCGCTATCCTTTCTGTTCATTCTCCCACTTATGTCATGGCAAACATAGACACTTTTAACTTCCAGATATTTTTACCAGCAGGATATATGTAGTCTTTGGCTAGCACTGTGCTAATACCTCCTCCTAGAATAGGACTCAATTTTGGTGACTAGCTCTTGCCTAAAAGTGGAGGATGCCAGAGCAGAAACTGGGTGGTTATTTTTACATGATAGTTAAACGATGGAATGTAGCAGTCCTTATCTGTTTCCCGGTCTCCAACTTGACAGTACTGTCCTACCCCCACCCAAGTCTTTTTCGTTTAATCAGAACAGATCCGGTGTCTTCCTACTCCCTGTTCCCTAAAGCTGTTTCCCATCAGGTCGTTTCCTCCTAAGACCCAGGCAGAAGAAAAAAAAAATCTAATTTTTATATGCTCTCATAACTTATCATTATTAAATCAGATGCGGGTTTTTTGCCTCGATTATATCGGCATGTGCAATTTTATCTTCAAGTCATGATCCATATTTGACATAAAACATCCTGTTGGAATTCTGACATAAGTGGGACCTTCAGTTCTGTTTTTCAAAAGGGAGAAAAATCAAAACAATATTTCTCAGAAAAGTAACTTATTTCTCTCCTTTTTATTTTCTAATATTAGACAATCACAAACAGAAATTTAGGCACTAATCCAAATAAGGAACACTTTGTTCATGTATTCATTTTTTATTCCGCATATCAAGTGCTCTAAAAAAAAGTTGATCATTCCAGGCTCTGCCCCAAACAGCTCTAATATGATACATGTCGAACAGCAGCAATTATTTGAATGCCGTTTATCAAAGTGCTGACTTGAATTCTTTTTGTGTTCAGCCTAGCAATGAAGAATATTTGGATATATGTGGCTTTCTTATAGGTTGGCCAACCAGGGGCCCTATTTATATGAAAACCAAGAAACCTTATACTCTACAAGAAGAAAAAGTAAAAAGTGCACTAGTTTGACTCAAAAGCAGTAGATTCTGCTAGAGGGCAAATTTGAACACAACGTGATGCCTGTCATTTGAGTTCTCTAGGCAGCCCTTACAAATTTGTATCTCGATCCTTGGATAAAATTTTGTATTAAAAGAACAGGTGAAAACTAAAAATGTCTCTTTCTTAAAGCCTCCACCTAAGTGATGAGAGCATCGGGCATCAGAAATGTTGCTGTCAGCAGCTATGAAGGCAAGGAGTGATGATGCCTTCAGAAGGGCAAGGATGAGAAATGATGCCAGATGTACAGAAGGAAGAGACTTTCTATCTCTCAGCAGCTGCTGCAGGGTAGAAATTGCTGGCACTGCCCCTGGTGGTGGCATCTTCAGTGGCTAGCTGTAGTAGAATTCAAGGTAGCCATACCAGAGAGTAGCACCAGCATAGTATATTCAGGAGGCAAGGGCTTAGGGGACCGGCAGCCTTGGTACTTGTCCTGATAGGCAGCAGCCCCAAGTGTTCTATATGCTTTGGCTTTATAGCTCAAATTCCTTTTCTGGAGGATAACAAAGACATTATCTGTATTAGAGTTCTCCAGAGAAACAGAACCTAGGACACACACACACACACACACTCACACACACACACACACACACACACACACACACACACACTGATTGATTGATTGATTGATTGATTTTACTATGAGGAATTGGCTCACACAATTGTGGAGGCTGAGAAGTCCCATAATCTGCTGTCTGAAAGAGCAGACGATGGGTACCCAGGAGAACCAGTGGTATAATTTACGGCAAGTCTGAAGTCCAGTCAGCTACGGGAGTCAATGGCACAAATCCTAATCCAAGGGCAGGAGTTGAGATGTCCTAGCTCAAACAGTGAGGTAGAAAATAAAAAGAGGTAAATTCCTTCTTTCTCTGCATTTTTATTCTATTCAGGCCCTCAATGTATTAAATAGATTAGATGATACCCACCCCCACTCTCTAACCCCCATCCTTGGCACTGGGCATTGGGGAGGGCAATCCACTTTATTGAGTCCACCAATTCAAATGCTAATCTCATCTGGAAAAATCCTCATAGACACACCTGGAAATACCATTTGATTTCAGCACCCTGTGGCCAGTCAAGTTGCCATATAAACTTAACCATCACACCATCAAAATTAGCTGAGGCAGAAGAAGGGTCAAAATAGTAGCATGGAAGGTTGATTTATGGAATATCCATTATGTACTTGTTAGGAAATCTCAAATCTATGATAGAATTTGAAGAAAACTGGCTTTAATAGTAGGAGATAGGGAAAATCCAGGAAAATAATGGTTTTTGTGAACCCCTATCCTTCTGCAGGCTGGTGTGGCCTGAGAAAGATCACATTTCTTAAAGAATTATTATATACCTCTGTTATTTCCAAAGGGAGCTTTAGAGAGATAAAGGTAGAAAAGGCCACTCAAGGGATATATAATTTGGGGAGAAAAAGGTATTTCTTTTTTGATTTGCTGCTGTCGGGGTGATTTTAGACCATTTCACAATATTGGCTGGTAGGGTTTCCTAATTCTTTTTTTCCACAGACACTGTTAAATGGGTAGATAAATGTATTGAGTTATCTGAACTGTGACTTGCATCCTATACCCCAGAGACACATACACAAGAAAATTATATTTTTATTTACTTCCTTAAAGACCAAATGACTACCTCTTCTACTCTCCAAGGAAGTATTCACTGGAGAGTCTAATTCACATGGCAAATATGTGTACGTGATTTTCTTTATGTAATAAATCCTCCTTAGGTAGTTTAAATGTTTACCACTTTTGGGCAGAAAAATATTAGACTGAAGCAGGCAACACACTAAAAATGAAGCAGTTCCATTAGGAAACATACTGCCAACAGGCTTTGTCACTTTCAGCTTCTAGCATGACAGTTGAACACAATATATTAGTGAATTTCTCTCCTCCACTGCATGAACTCCCCCACCCTACTCTGTCCTACAGACAGCATTAAAAGATCCTGTCTATTGAAGAGCAAAGATGAAGATAAAACATCTCGGAAGCAATAAAATCAATGAATAAGGTTTTGATTTACAGTCCAAATTCAACTTTCCTCAACACATCTAGATGAGGTGTCCCCACTTTCATGATTCCCTGAAGGGCTTGTTAAACTGCTTCTCTAAACTAGGATGCATTCAGAGTCTGCATTCTGTCTTTGAAGGAGCCATAATAGATACTGTATGGTCATCATTTTTGTTATATGTCAACTGAACACAAATATAGTGGTTTTCATTTGGAAAGTATGAGTATTCTAACTAGTTTCATCCAGCTTCTGAAACCATAACAGTAATCAAACTTGTGGGAATTTTATGGAAAAAAAAAAACAATCTCCACAGCAGTCTAAATATATAGACTAGTCTAGGAAAAAAGACATATGTTTATACAAACACTGTATAAATGTATGTATAGGATGGGTAGGTAGGTAGATAGATAAAATGAGACTCTGAGGGCGCCTGGGTGGCTCAGTGGGTTAAAGCCTCTGCTTTCGGCTCAGGTCATGATCTCAGCGTCCTGGGATCGAGGCCCGCATCGGGCTCTCTGCTCAGCAGGGAGCCTGCTTCCTCCTCTCCCTGTCTCTCTGCCTGCCTCTCTGCCTAGTAACTTGTAATTTCTCTCTCTGTGTCAAATAAATAAATAAATAAAATCTTTAAAAAAAATAAAAATAAAAATAAATAAAATGAGACTCTGAGATACACACACACAAACACAGACAAATATTAGGGACCCAACAATTGCAAAACTCATAGAAATCTTTGCTGTATTAAAATATAGCAAACTATTCACTTGTAATCAAAGAAATATTATGTTTTTTTTTAAGGGGACCCAGAAAATGGACCCCATTTTCCCATAGGAGTTCACTTGGTAAGAGATATGAATGAAGCAAATAGGTAGAAGAACACCATCACCTTAACACTTTCAAAGAGGCTGTTGGGTGAGGCTCACATGTGAAGTGCCCTTGTACTTCCTAAAAATGAACCCCAATGTTAGATCTTTTTTATCCAGGCATAAACAATGCTGTGCACTTCAGACTTCCCTGAGGGAGAGTTCTCAGAACCAGAGTACTGGATAAGAAATGTTCTCTCCAACTATGAATGTGTAACTGTATTTGCTCAAAGCCTATATGCCAGAGCCTATGCTAAGTGCCATATATAAATCAATTAGTTCATAATATATTTTATGAACTAATATAGTAGATCCTGATACTGTCTTTATTTACTCATGAAGAAACTGTGTTATCCAAAAGTTAAGTAATTTGCCTAAAGTCAGAGAGTTTATTATAGATAAGCAAATTAAAGCTCAGAGGTTATGTAACTTGCTCAAGGTCACAAAGCTCAAAATCAAATGCAGGGCTGCTAAATAAAAAACCCAATCAGTTTCACTATATGACTTTGCCTTGCAAAGAAATGCAATAGGCATAGTTTAAATGTTTATTGCCCAAAGCCCCTCTGAGGAGACTGCCCTTATCAAACAAAGCCTTCTGAAAGGCATCACGTATACTTTATATTGTAAGACTGTGCAGATGGCCAACTGAATCAGGAGTGGCCCTTGATGGTGACCATCCATTGACTGCCTGGTTAACTATGATTTGTGAGACTTGGGCAAAGAAAACTGAGAGGAGTTCTTTGGAGTTCTCTGAATAATCGAAACAAAGAATTTAGGGGAGGTGGACAAAACTGAACCCTGAACCCACTGCCTGACACTGAACAAAACTGAAGATATGATAATTATCAAGAAACTTCAAAAGTGAAGGTGAACTTCAGAAAACTGAGTGATTCTGTTTTCCATATACATGCTGGGTTTAAATATAGAGCTTTATGTTCACCCAGAAAAGTTGTACTTTTTTAAGCAAATGAGTTAACAAGTGAATGAATATAATACTAAAAATATATAACTAAAATTGGCAAAATGTTTTAAAATTTGGATTTTTAATTTTACATTATGGTTAAGTGATTTAATAAAATAGTATTTAAAACCTACCACTCTTCACTGACCATGAAATATAGTTAAATATTTGCCTCACATTCTTTAAAATATAAAGACAAAAAAGTACCTTATTTTTTTCTCCCCAAAAGTATGGATGTTACTTAACAGGCATTGCTAAGGAATCCGTTGCAAACTAGAATAATTTCTTCTTTCTTCAGACACTGAATTGCCCTTTAAAAAATGATAATTGGTTAGTAAGTTAAATAAAAATTCATATGAGCTTGCCCTTTGCATGGCTGTCTATCAATATTTGTCAGATTTTCATATAATGAAATGATCTTGCCATTTCTCTAACAGATCATATACCAATGATTGTCAAAATTTGATAACTTTTTACATAGAGATTTTTTAAAAGAAAAGAACTATTCCTTGAACAATCATCATCAACAATAATTGGGAAGATTGGAAAGCAAAAGAAGAAATTATTTCAAAATTCAGTAAATAAAACAATAGGTGGGGAAAGAAAATTAGATTTAGTGTATTAGAATTTTGGAAAGATATATATAATAACTTTGATGTAGCATTCTGTAAATACTCATCATTTTAATAAGCATACTTTTCAGAAACTCTAAAGCTCACATATTAACAGTTAATATTTTAGGTTTATAAATGGAAATATATGTGTGAAAATACACTTTGTTATAATTTCATTGACTGTGAACTGTTAGAAGAGCTTTTAAAAATACCAAAGATTTCTGGCTACTTTGGTTCACATGTGACCCTTTCATTTTTCTGTATGTAGCTTCAAAAATAGCCATTTGGTTTTATCTCCTTTTGGGTTAGTGAATATCCAACAAGGATATTCAGAGATTTTTGGCTAATGCTTTAAAAATAAACAACCTCCTGAAAGCGTACTTATCTAAAAGCAACAAAAACACAATGAGACATACACAAATGGGAGATTTAGTTAGGTACAGGAAAGTGTTTTATTAAATCAGTGAATTAGGAACTTTGGATATTTAGAAAAGTAATAAATCCGTGTTTTATAACCAAAGGGTCTTTAAGGAAAATACAGCTTTTAAAGAGTCAATAGGACAATAAGTATGACTGTAATCCAAATTCCATTTGTAGAATTATTACTAAAAACTTTCAACCTAAAGCTATAGTTGCTAATGACAGAATTGTAAAATACAGTGTACATTTCAAGAAATTTAAAAATTCAACTGGATAGAATTAAAACATTGTAAATTTGTGCATCTACATGGATGAGTACATTGAGCAGAAATAAAACTATTGATACCTTAGAACACAGTAGGTAATCACAATTTTCCATATACTTTAATTTTTATGGTACTTTTTTCATGTATATTGATCAGACTCCTGAAGATATTTTAATCCATTAATTTGTTATCTGCTATTATATTGCCATCTAAAAAATTAACATTTTTTGTCATGCCTGATTTTTAGTCTGTTCTTGTCCAATTTTATTTTGATATTGAATTTATGGTCACTGGAGAATGGGACTAGGATGTACATTGAGAATACCTCAAATAAGGTATTTTTATCATTCTTAAATACCACTTAAACATTAATATTTTTTCCTTATACAAACTGAACAATCCCAATTCCTAATAGGGTTTCAAAAAATGATTGATAAAAACAAGAATGGTATTTGGAATAGTCATAGTAATAGGATGTCATGAATAATGACATAAAATATTCAATAAAACTTAACTGGTGAAGCATGCAATGTTAAAAAGACTTAACGCTTTTAACTTCATTCACATTAAGGGTAAATGCCTTTTAGCAGATGCATTGGAAATAATATGTCTGGTTTGGTGGACTGTTTAAATAACTAGCTGGTGTCTATTTTTGTAAGCAGTGACAAAGTGACAAGTTTGAGTTAGACAGCCGCTTATTTAGAACTGCTACCCCCCTGCACGTTAGGGAGTACTGTTTGCTTTACTTAAACAGATGTTTCAATTCACTTGAATAGGATAATTAAGTATGTACACACCAGATATTTGTGGGGTTCTAACATGTACTGATTGCTAGACCCAGCCCTTTTAATAATGTCCAATTACATAAATGAGCAAATCACAGAAGATATCATGTGCATAGATTTTAGCCTGGTAAATAAATTGCAATTGCTTAAGTCGGGAACTTCTTCAGTTGAAGGATCCAATCCTTCAGTCCTGGTTTTCATTTAAACATCAACAAGAAGAATCAGTCTTAAAGTAAAATGACAATTTTAGGGACCCTAATTCCAAGTGACTGATAAGCCAATTGTCTGTCCAGGCAAAGAAAATTATTTTTGTGGGGAAAATTGGACATTACCAGTGCCTAGTAGACTAATGCAGACCAGAAAGATAATTAGAAACAAGTCACTTAAATCACATTGGTAGTGTTTCCCGGCATGAGATTTTTATCAGCATCCATGCATTTTTGACTCATGTCTTGCTCTCTTGTTTTAATGTACCTTGTACTTAACACATAGTTGCCTGGGTTTGCACATCTGACCAATGGCATATTCAGTCTCTGCTGCTTTTATTTATCTTTTAAGTTTTTGTTTTAATTCCAGTTAGTTAACACACAGTACCATGATAGTCTCAGGTGTGCAATATCATGATTCAAGTCTCTGCTTTCTGTGATCCAACTTCTTCATGTTCTGAGTAGGAAATGCAGGCACTTAGTGGGAGAGGGTCATCTTTAATCAAGGGAAAGGGTTGGAGATGATTCTTCATGTTGGCTTCAAGTCCAAAATTTTTTTCTAATTTATCATTTATGGAACTGATATTTTGATCCCTGTTTATCTTCTTATAATTATTGTCAGTGGTTTAGCACCTGAAAAGGAAGAGTAATGCATGATTGACGACAATCTCTAACAATTTACAGTCGACTAGTCACCCACTTAGTGCAAAAGGTGGAAAAGATTGAAGCAGAGAAACAATAGTTCAGTAGCCAACAGATTCAACATTTTCTTTTACTCTGTCTGGGACCTCATTTCCTCTTCTATGTGTTGATATGTAAGCCTTTCCTAGGTTTCACTATTCTACTTGCCTTTATTTAATCTTACATTTTACTTGATTATATCTATAATAAGAAGGAAGTTAGGTAAGAGCAGAGAAAATACTAACCATTTTAAAATGCCTATTTTTGGCAATTATAAATAGAGTTGCTACAAACAGTCATGTGCAGGATTTTGTGTAGACATAAGTTTTCAAACTCATTTGGGTGAATACCTAAGAGCAAGATTCCTGGATCACACAGGAAGACTGTGCTTAGCTTTGTAAAATAAAGATCTGTCTCAGCTATTAGCTCTTAGAGGAGTGTTTCATGGGGAAGTGGAATATTTTTGAAGACAATAAAAACCCTGTGATTATTAGGTTAATAATGTTTATTAGTATTTTATCTTTAAGATAGTTATTCCTTTGGCCAGAGAGGTAATTTTAATTCTATCTTCTGAGTTTGTATTGTTGATTAGTTGGTGAAACTCAATTGTCCTTTGAGATCAAATATGTTTTGGTTGTCCCAACCCAGTTTTGTTGCTATTTTATTTTATTTTATTTTTTTAAAGATTTTATTTGTTTATTTGACAGAGAGAGATTACAAGTAGGCAGAGAGGCAGGCAGAGAGAGGAGGAAGCAGGCTTCCCGCTGAGCAGGGAGCCCGATGCGGGCCTCGATCCCAGGACCCTGAGATCATGACCTGAGCCGAAGGCAGAGGCTTTAACCCCCTGAGCCACCCAGGCACCCCTTTGTTGCTATTTTAATGCCCTATGCAAGATTTCTAATTTCTAGGGGGGTCTCTCATTTATAGAATTAGTTCTGCTTCTGAGATTTTGTTAGTTCTAAACTATCCATTTTTCTTGTATCTGACAGTCCTTGGCTCTCATTTTCCCATTACTCTTTTGTGAACATAGAGTTCAACCTTATTTTATAAGGTTCTCTCCACACACGCACGCACACACACCCAGGCACATTCACAAACACAATAGAACACTGTGGGAAAAACCTATCTCACTAAAGGATTGAGGAAAACAAAGTGAATTTTTTTTATCATGGACTTGTTCTTCCCCGTTTCCTCTCAAGACTCTTTGGTTAGAACTCACCTTTTCCTTTTCCTTAACCCCCACCTTCAGGTTCCCTCACAGACGCTCAAATCACCTCCTTATGCAGAACAATTTAGTTCTCTAAATTATGCTTGGCAAGACTCCAGGCATAATTTTGTGTATCCAAAGACTCAAAGCCTTTGCTAGAACAATGGGCTATTTATGCCCATTCTTCCCTTTCAGTGCCATGGACAGGCTGGCAGATGCTTTGACATTTCATTTTTTTTTTTTTCCTATTCTCTCATCCCTGTCAGTCTTTGAATTAAAAGGGAGTAGTGTAGAGATTTATTTTTCCTTCAATGTGAAACATGTTATCCCTTTAGGGGGATTAAGTGATGATAATCAGTTTGATTCTTAAATAATACTTTCTGCTATTATCTAAATACCTGAAGGTTTTTCCAAATTGCTTTACATAGTTGCAGCCTAACTTTTTCATAGATGTTTACAAACTTTACCATATGTGAAATCTATTCCAAAATATATTTCATTAGGTGAAGTAGTGAGTAATAAAGCAAGCATAGGGCTGTGATGTGTTGAGCAGTAATAATGACTCTTGTTCTGAGAATTACACATTTTCCTTTCTGAAACCCAGTACACACACACACACACACACACACACACACTCTCACACACTCACTCACTCACAAACATCCACTCAGTGCAGAGTGCTTTCAAACTATTTTAGAAAGGTAGAATATTCATGGATTTGTCATTAAAATTATCAATTAGCATCCTCAGTTTTCATTAGCATGTTTACTAATAACTTAAGGAAACTACTGTACTCACCCACACACATATATTTCATGATGAAGATTTTACAGGGGAGGAATGGCCTGCCAAAGCAGAAGGAACTCACTGGGCATTGTATGAATGTGGAAGTTGTGAAGAACAGAAAATGAGTATTGTACGTGGAAAAGAGAATGTACTGGGACGCTTATCTGGCTGTAATTTACCTGCATCCTCTAGCTCTACCCCCTCCCACCCTCATTCCATATTGTGATTTATCTAGTGTATCCTTGCTACACTGCCTTTCTTCAAGTGCGTCCTATTTACTCCTGAATCCTGGCACATGCTGATCTGTCTTCCTGGACCACTCCATTTACCCTCCTCCAACGTTTCACCCTACATTTCCAATGACTAACTTTTATTTTTCTTTTCCACTCTCAGTTAATCTCTTATTCAGAGATCTATTTCTTACTTTTTTTTTTAAAAGATTTTATTTATTTATTTCACAGAGGGAGAGAGATCACAGGAGGCAGAGAGGCAGGCAGAGAGAGGGGGGGAAGCAGGCTCCCTGCTGAGCAGGGAGCCCGATGTGGGCCTCGATCCCAGGACCCCGAGATCATGACCTGAGCCGAAAGCAGAGGCTTTAACCCACTGAGCCACCCAGGCGCCCTATTTCTTACTTTTTATCTAGATTATATCTTATCTTGTGTTTTTTGAAGCCCTTGTCTTTTTCATACCTCTTGTTATAATTTTAAATTATCTATTAATCTATTTACTTATTTAATTCTGTCTTTCTCACTAGATGCTATGATCCATGAAGACAGACTCCATGATAACACTGTTGCAAGTTCCACCACATTAGTTGTCTGTGTAAATATTTATTGAATAAATGAACACAGAAGGAAAAAGAACCTGAGAATAGGCTACACGTGATAATATACATCATGTTGTGCTTAAGAAATACATTATATTTGCATAGTGTCCAATAAGGCTTGTATTATTCTTAAGTATATTATATTTGTCAAAAGGGGTCTGACTTCAGTGGTTAAGCTCTACATTAAGAGATGGCTTGCTAAAACTGAGACAGTTGTCTGTTATTTTGGAAAGTATTAAATTTGGGCTTATTTCTGGCTACAAAAATTTCCACTCTACTCCTACATCCAGGTCAGAATATATTATACCAGTCCTGGACTGGACATATAGGTTCTTAAAGACACTCTCACACAGCATTGGCTCATGCCCTTCGACAGTCGTGTTTTGCAATCTCTGCCAGGGGATAGGCCATAACAGATTTTTGTAATATTCCTCAGAATCTGAATCTCAAGGCTATAATGTTAAGGAATGTTGTAAGGAAAAAAAGTCGCGGTGTAAAAGAAAGATGTTAAGTTATTTTAAATAGACTTGTTACTCAAAAGTAATTATTTTGTATGAAGCATTAAGGTACTAACAAGCTTTGCACATATTTGATTATGGGTCATCTGTCTGCATGTTTGGCATAAATCCACATTTGTAATTTGACAGTGCCACAAACAGTATTTTAAGTAGACAATGAGAATATGTACCGGTCTAGAGATACTTTTGGTGGTTTTATGCTTACTCAGTGCAATAACAAATAAATTATTTTCATTTACAGTGAATTGATTTTCTGTCTTTGGAGAACTCTAATTACCTTCAAGGTAAGACACAACAGAGCAGGACCTATTCTGGGATCCCAGGATCATGACCTGAGCCAAAGACTGATACTTAACCAACTGAGCCACCCAGGTGCCCCCAGAGGTAATTTTTAAAACTATCTTTTAGTGACACAAAAAGATGTCTCAGCCACAATCCTCTGATTTCATAAGGAGCTCTGCAAACCTTTTTGCCTTGTAAGTTTTTATCCTAAGTTCCTAAATCCTCCACCTTCATGCAAATTGACAGGGACGTTCACACATCAGAAGAGCTCTGAGAGACTTTGATCATCTGATCTCAACTTCTGTACTTCTTTCTCTGACTAAATGACTACTTTTAAACCTACTGCTTGGCCACATTAAGCTTTTATTTCCTCAATCCCTGCCTATTCACCAGCCCATATTTCCCTTCTGGTTCTATTTGTCACATACATTCTCCACTCACAGGTTTGGGGATAGCACTAGAGAAAACCATGAACTTCTGATGGTTTTATATAAACTCATCCTGTCTCAGTCTATTGCCACTTACTTATCTTTCATTGAATCTTTATAATTCCATAATTTATTTTCCAAATCATACTCTTTGGCCTGTCAGTGGCAATTCTCCTATCTTCCCTCACAGGGGCCAAAAAGGTTTTCCTTCTTCCCTTCTAGATTCTTTAATTGGTCTAATAATTAAATTAATATAAGATAAAGGGAGAAAAACATTTAATTTACTTTGTTTAAGGTGACTTTTTAAATTTTTTTTAATTTTATTTATTCAGTGATCCAATATTCATTGTTTGTGTACCACACTGAGTGGTGCAATATGTGCCCTCTTTAATACCCACCACCAGGTTCACCCATCCCCCCCTCCGTAACCCTCATTTTGTTTCTCAGAGTCCACAGTCTCTCATGGTTCATCTCCCCTTCTGATTTAAAAGTTCTTAATTTTAGTAAAGCAAAATTTGTTATTTTTATTTTGTGGGGGATACTTACGTCTCTTGTTTAAGAAACCATCCTCTATTACAAGTTAAGAAATATATACTTTCTTCTAAAAATTTTAAATTTCTGCCTTTTTTTTTTAAAGATTTTATTTATTTATTTCACAGAGGGAGAGAGATCACAAGGAGGCAGAGAGGCAGGCAGAGAGGGGGGGGGAAGCAGGCTCCCTGCCGAGCAGAGAGCCCGATGCGGGCCTCGATCCCAGGACCCTGAGATCATGACCTGAGCCGAAAGCAGAGGCTTTAACCCACTGAGCCACCCAGGCGCCCAATTTCTGCCTTTGAAATATAAGCTACTAGTCTATTTAGAGTTGATTTTTGTGATGGGGTGAAGTTGAGATTCTTTTTCTTTCCTTTATGAATAACTATTACTTCAAGCTCATTTACTGTATAATCCCACTCCTGAAGTTTACAATGATATATCTTCTCTCTCATTTGACACAATTCAGACAGCCAAGTCTAGATTCTGGTTTTTCTATTTTGTTTCAGTTGTCAGTCTGTCTATCACTGTGCTCATAACACATGCTTTTAAGAACTATTACTTTCAGGGTGCCTGGGTGGCTCAGTCAGTTAAGCGTCTGCCTTTGGCTCAGGTCATGATCCCAGGGTCCTGAGATCGAGCCACATGTTGGGCTCCTTCCTCGGTGGGGGAAGTCTGCCTCTCCCCCACTCATACTCTCTCTCTCTTAAATAAATAAATAAATAAATAAATAAATTCAATCATTTAAAAAAGAACTATTACTTTCTAATAAGTCTATGTATTTTAAGGAAAACTCATCCTTTTTTCTCTTCATCCTTCTTTGCAAAATTCTTGGCTAATTTTAAGCACCATGCTTTTTAATACAAATGTTAAAGTCAATTTATCAAGTCCCATGAGTAACCCTACTAGAATTTAGGTTATAATTTTATCAATTTTAATAGATAAATTTGGGGAAAGTGGCACCTATAAAATATTGTCTTATCAGTATGTGTGGGCTACCTCTCCATTTTCTTAATGTCCCGTAGCAAAGAATATCATCAGTTTGGTCTTAAGCAGTAAAGGATTCTGAATATTCAGTCAGTTGGTATAGAACATATGTGACCTGGAAAACACTTTTACTTTGTGATCAAATTTTAAACAGCCAGAAGATAAGTGAAAAACATCAGGGAAACTTTAAAGTTTTACTTAGAGAACAAAAGCAAACTTCTTCTGAATGCTCAGGAGTGCTGCAGACTTTTTCTTTCAAGCAGAGTCTGTTTGGGGAACATAAATAAAGATTTAAAAATAGTTCTCACTTATCCATCATAAAGCAGGACAGTTGCAGCATAGATAATTAAAATACACAGATGTGTGCATGGACTCTTTAACCCATGGAGCTCACATAAAGCTATTTTTGACTTAGACATATAATCTTGGAGTCCCAGAAACAGCCACAGATGCAACATTCTGCTGTCAGATGCAGCATTCTGCCACTTACCATTACCCATAGACTATTACTATCACCTTCTGCACCAGAACATTTACCAGAGCTAACAAACAACAAAACTGACTAAATTGAAATTATCCTTCTGTTCCTCTCCTAACCTTCTTGATTTGGAACAATTAAATAGTCTAAATATAGGCAACAAAAAAGGAGATCATTAGACTTGGATTGGAAAGCCACTAGATAACTATTTGGTTTGAAGTATTTAAGTTTTCTTAACCACTGTAGAACATCAATAATTTAGACAATGGATTCCATCATTTCCCCAAATGATAGGAATGTTTTGTAAACTGAATCAGAACCACATTCTCTCTTTATCCGGAGATAAACAGGAAATAAAATAAATCATCATTTGTCATGAGATGATTCAACTACCTAATCAGTACCTCCATATATGAGTTACAAGTTACTTCCATACAATATGCATTCTGAAATTTCCGCCTATAAATTCTACTCAACCTTTAAGGTGCCACTAAATGTAGTATTATGCTTCCCTGGGAATCAGAATAAAATGTGATTTTTCTCCCTTAGTCCCCATGCCATCTTATGCCTGTTGTAACACCAATAGCATGTTACTTATTTCTATAATAATTGTGAGGTTGTCTCATTTCGCACATGTACTATTAAGGACAGATGAACTATTGGTAATTTATTTTAAATAGCAATTTCATAGACACAACCAGTGAGATGTAATATGTATCTCATAGCATAACATCCAATAAATATTTGGTCAGTCCAGGGGCACTTGGGTGGCTGTCAGTTAAGCAGGGATGTTGATTTCAGCTCAGGTCATGATCTCAGATTTTCTCTCTTCCTCTCTCTCTCTCTGCCCCTCCTCCTCTCCCATGTGTGGGTGGCATACTCTAAATAAATAAAAAAAATAAATGAACAAATAAATAAGTAAATAAAATTTGGTCAGACTGTTACATATTAGTGTACCATGGGAGAGCAATCAATTGCCTCATGGGGCTAAATGTGATGATTTGTATATGTATACTTAATATTTAGATCATTAGAATGTGAATTATCAACACTGTTGGCAAAGGACAAGCCAGGATTACCAGTGACTAATGAAGGTCAGTCAGAACTAGACACTGTGCTATAATAAACTCAGCCTACGTATGTTGACTTCATGCTGCCTGCTTAGGAGAGCTATAAGCAGCCACCTGACCCTAATTTTCATTGCATAGAGGGCAATACTTTACCTAAATCTTAATTTTTTTATATCATGAAACTTTACCAATAACACAGTAGTGTTTTTATCTAGATGTAGAAAACAAACATCTCCAAGATAAAAATGGAGGACCACTATATAGCCTAGTTAGATTAGGTTTCAGATGTAAGTGGTTCTTAAAAAAATAAATTAAAAAAATAAAAATAAAATAATTAATTTTCATTATGCTTTTTAATAAAAACAAACAGTTAGAGGGATATTCAGAAAATGACATGTTGCTGGTATAGAAAGAACAGTAGGTACCCGACCTACTGAACCCATTGTAGTAAATCTGAGGAAAGAAGGCATATGCTAGACCTAATAGATTCTTTAGATCTTGCTACTTGTCCTCCTTAAAATCCATTGGCCACAATCATCATCAATCAAATTTAATATATACATACAGTTTAAAATGTATTCTTTCAACAAAAATGGCTTTTTTGTGCTTGGCACTGTGGTGCCAGGTTTTATCAATAGAAGATTAAGAAAAACATCCATTCATGAATCTCAAATTTAGGTTACTGAGAAAAAGGAACATTCCATTAATACAGGCTAAAACCCAGGACTAAATCAGAACTTCAGTTTTTTAGTGCAGTAATTTCACAAACATTTTTTTTCTCCTACAATAGATGTGGGCAAATATATCTAATTATAAACAGTTGGTGTCTTTGCTCCATATTTGATGGCTTCACGAAATTAAAGAAATAAAGGCCAGCAATATAAGCAGTTATTTAAATAAATAATCAGTTATTGGAGTCACTGAGCCTTTCACTTAAAAATATACTAGCAGCAAATTTGTTTTACTTTTACAACATTACCCCTTGAGTCAGTACACCAAATATAATCTACAAATTAATAGCATAATCTGTCAGATGAGTACTGTAAAAGCAACTTTCATTACTGATGACTCAAATTAGTGTGTTTAATCATTGCAGGCAACTGTTAGCAACCTGACAAGAGAACTCTGCTTTTTAAAGTTCTATTTATAGTTGAAACGGTAAAAAGACTAGGCTATTTATAATTTATATTTGAATTAAAATAAAACTATTAATTAGGGGTGTCTGGGTGGCTTAGTCAGTTGAGTGTCAGACTCTTGGGTTGGCTCAGGACATGATCTCAGGGTCCTGGGTTCGATCGCCCCGTGTGGGGGTCCCTGCTCAGCAAGGAGTCTGCTTATCTCCCTCTCTCTCTGCCCCACCACTCATGCATGCTCTCTCTCTCTCTCTCAAATAAATGAATAAATAAATCCTTAAAAAAATAAAACAATTAATTAAAAGATACTTTTAAGTGGGACGATATGTTATTCAATGTATGTGGGGCTGGGAGTTATGAGGAGGGATCAGGTCTGCACTTGTTATTTATAGGTAAACTATCCACATGGAATGAGACCACTGGAACAGATGGTTTTTGAAACTTGATTCTATTGTCTATAGTAAGTTTGGGATGTACAAACTTCACTGGTCAGACTAGGTTTGGTGTGACTTATTTATATCATGGACTCTTGTTTTGTTTTGTTTTCAGTTTTCCTAAATCTAGTCATGAGCCTTTTCTTGACTCCTGGTTTTGTAACCTGGAGTGAGATACCTTGTCTAATTAAATGTTTCCTTTCTTATTTGGATAAGAGTTAGTTTCTTTAAGGTTTATGTAACTTCCCAAAGGCCAAAAAAAATTACTGAATTTTCTAGGAAGACCTTACTTAGGAAAATGTCATTTATTTCCATATGTGTGTGTGTGTGTGTATGTGTGTGTGTGTGTGTGTGTGTGTGTGTGTGTGTGTGTGTATGAAAGGGACTTGTCAAAGCATCAAGTCTTCAGAACATTTACACTCCTGGTCATTTTCCACTTAAAAGGAGGCAGGGATAAAATAGTGGTGATTTTTATCTCTGAAGAAGATGGGTCCTCTTGGTCCAGAAACAAGTTAGAGAACAACATTAACAATGTGTGAAGTAGGTAATGAATATGAAGTAGGTGGATAATATTCAGTATGAGATTGAAGCTAGACAGACCTCCTAACTCCTAACTCCTAACTCTGCCACCTGCTACCTGGGAGGCTCTGTGAGTTTTACTTACCTCCCTACCAGCACACAACTTATATAGGAGAAGCAGTAATTGAATGTGTTCTAAAAGGTACTGGAAGGTAAGAGAAAGGAAAACTGAGGAGCTGATACCTGAGCTGGATTTACCACATATCATGTCATATGTGCTTTTTGGAACTTGCTAAATTCTCAAAGCAAAATTATGACATAATTTCTGAAAGGAAATATACTGGTTTTACGGAACTACAACTGATTTTTAAAAATCATTGTGGCTGGGTATAGCATATATGATGGAAAGAAAAAATATGTTAATATATTTATATATAATATATAAATAATACAATATATTATATAATATATAGGATATTAATTAATATATTATATAATTATATATTAATTATAATTTCAATATATATTAATATATTAAAATATATTTTAAAATGAAGATATAGAAGGAGCCAGACCACCTTGGATGGAAAACTAAGTAATATTAATATTACTTTTTAGGCAATAAAGATAGTGATAGAGAATCCTTCCCCTAAACACAAAGACTAATTCTTCCAAATGGTGTGAATCAATACTTGGTTACTTATATCATGGAGTTACTCAGAGCAAATTACAGAGGGGAAAAGTACCAGTTCTCAAGGTTGTGAGTTCTTGTTAGTATATATTCCAGACAGTCTCCTAAGTGAATGCTTTCTTGGAAAATGGCTAAACAATTTCCTGCCAGAGATAGGATATCTCCATTTGACTTGATGTTATTGTTTCTGCTCTCAGTAAGAGTGGAGGATATCTTCATCTAAGATATTAATGCAACATTTAAAGTGCACCTGACACGGTGGGTTTACTACCTGTTCGTGGAAGTAATTTCTTGACTCTGTTTCCAGACAAGTGCATGCTTGGTTCACCTCTGACTTTATTGGCTCCATCAGTTTCTTTGGCTGGATATGCTGCTTCTTCCCTACCTCTGAACATTGGAAGGATTCGAGGCTCTAGCCCACTTCTCTTCTGCTCTTTAAATTTACATGTAGGTGACCTGATCCATTTGTCCCAGCCTTCCTCCTGATCTCAACTCATATATTTTACTACCTTCTCAGTGTCTCCCATCAATTTGAAAAGAGAAATCCTTCTTCTTCTTTCCCGCAAACTAAGTCAAAGGAGAAATCAGAAATTAAAGGATTGCTGGGGAAAAAATGGTAAGGAAAAGATCACATATTTTCAGTGAAGGATTTAAGTAAAGTCTGTGCAAAAAGGAAAATTGTAAACAGAAGAGAATAGGAAAGCATAAATTAGATATTATAATCTTAAACTAGGAAAAAGATTAATTAAGGTAAGGAAAACAAAAGGAAGAAATAAAATATGTACACAGAAATTGATGAACAAGAAAACCATCAAACTAACCAACACATAAGTCTGCTTCTTTGAAAATAAAACTAAACAAGTAAGTAACAATCTTGAATAAAGGGGAAAATCCCAAAGATACAAAACTTATAATGAAAAAGGAAATCAAACATTTGCAAAACATTAGATAAGAAGGAAAGAATACTTAGCCTAAATTTATGCACATCTTAATTTTTCATTTTCTAGGAAAATATAAATTAAGTACTGACTCTGGAATAGGTAAAATAAACAGATGAACTTTGGGTTTAAAAAATGACAAAAGTTGTCAAACAACTACCCCTTGCCCTCTCCAAATATAAACACATATGGAACGTTTTCTCAGGTGAATTCTACTAAGCCTTCAAAAACATATAATTCCTATATTATTCATGCTAGTGTTCTCAAACTTACAAAACACCTGGAGATGTTATTAAAATGCAGATTCTGCTTCAGTTTGAGTAACATCTAAGAGTCTAGCAAGCTCCCAGATTATGCTGATAGTGTTACTTAAGCCAGATATCAAGTTGCAGAGGTTTTAACTGTTACATAACCTAGAGAAAGAAAGCCTCCCGACACTTTTTATAAGGTGTATTCTAAAATTGATACTAAACTTTATAAATATATTTATTATAAATATAAAAAGCAACTGTAGGCCAATTTCTGTCATAAATATTGATGGTATTTATGCCAAGGCAAAAGAAAATATTTACAAGTAGAATCAAGTAGTTTATTAAACACAGAAAACAACCAAGTGAGGTGATTATACAAATGTCCACATGGTTTGGTGTTAGCAAAAGTAATATAATTTACCATATTAATAGGTCAAATGAGAAGAATTGATAATTTTCATAGATGGTAAAAAAAATTATAAGATTTACAACACATTGTTTTTTAAAATCTAGATAAAATTTAAAATATGGGTATAAAACCTAATGATGAAATCAGAAAGAATCATTAAAATTAGGAAAAAGGGGTGCCTGAGTGGCACAGTAGGTTAGGCATCTGACCCTTGATTTTGGCTCAGGTCAAGATCTCAGGGTTGTGGGATCACATAGGGTCGCGTAGGGCTCCGAACTCAAAGTAGAGTCTGCTTAGAAGTCTCTCTCTCTCTCTCTCTCCCCCCTTTGCCCCTCCCCCACCCTCTGTCTTTGTCATCTCCCAAAATAAATAAATAAATCTTTTAAAAAATAGGAACAAGGTAAGGATTTCCACTGTCACCTTATTTATTATTATTATGTGGGTATAGACAACAGTGAAATTAAACAAGAAAAGAGTGAGATATTTTAGAAAGAGAAGGGGAGGGCGCCTGGGTGGCTCAGTGGGTTAAAGCCTCTGCCTTCGGCTCAGGTCATGATCCCAGGGTCCTAGGATCGAGGCCCGCATCGGGCTCTCTGCTCAGCAGGGAGCCTGCTTCCTCCTCTCTCTCTGCCTGCCTCTCTGCCTACTTGTAATCTCTCTCTGTGTGTCATATATATAAATAAAATCTTAAAAAAAAAAAAAGAAGGGGAGCTGTGTTATTTGTAATCAACATAAGTGTATAACAGGAAAATTCAAGAAAATTGGGGCTCACTAGAAATTATTATAAAGGGTATTTAAAGCCTGTGAAGACAATATTTTCAATATATTGCATTGTGTCTACTTGGAGAAGCATGGGGTGGGGGAGAGCATACTCTCTGCCTTATCGAAGAACAAATTCTAGATGGAGCAAAGGTGTAAATGTAAAATAAACTAATGATAAAGAAGCAAACAATAACTACAATAAACACACAAATATATATAATCTAATATACACACATAAACAGAGAACAGAAATGTAGAAGAAGATAGAGGTATTTCTTCAAAATCTTGTGTGAGAATAACTCTTTATGCACATCAGAAAAGAAAGAAACCACTGAGAAAAAAAATTTGACCAATTATAAAGTCAAAATTGTTGAATGGCAAAAATACATTTTTAAAAGTCAAAAGTCACAAAAACTGGAAAATATTTATAACATATATCAAAGTGTCCAATATTCCTAATGCCATGTTGGCAAGGATTAAAAAGTTGGATAATACAAAGGATAGACACATTGCAAATAAAGTGTTCTATATTCATATAATGTTATGCTATCATTGGCATTATAAGAATACAACATATTTACATGTGTTGTAATGGAAATATCTCCAAAGGACAATATTGTTTTTGTCTTAGCAGGTAGAACTAAAGACCTGAGTTAGATGAAAAATAGTTGTAATAGAAAAAAAAAGAACAGAGAAGAGATATTATGGAAATAGAATCAGCAAAATAGAGGAAGAAGTAACAAAATCTGAGATTCTGAGCCTAAGTAGCCAAGATTTATTATTATTACTATTACCATTATCATTGCTATTATTAAAATCTGAAAGAGGAGCTTATTGTTGTTAAAGGTAGTACAAGGAACAGTACAAGGAGGTGGCTACGTCTGAGGATTCTGGAGCCACACTTTAACTCCCACTTTGTTATTTTCCAGTCATGAGACCTTATGCAAGTTACTTTTGTCTTTGTTCCTCATTTTCTCATCTTTGAAGGAGAATAAGTACTCACAAGAGTGTTCTGAAACTCTAAGCATTAAAGAAGTCAACATTATGAAAGCATTAATAATGGTGCTTGGCTTATAGTGCATGCTAAATATCTGTTAGCTGTTATTGTTCTACTAAATTGTGGATTTTTGAGTATGAAATGCTGCTTGAGAAGTTAGGCCGTAAGGTAACAAAAGACAGTTGGGAATGCAGAGCTAGAATTTAGCATACAGGTCAGGGTTGATAGACGGGCACATTTGTCTAGACTGAGTTTCCTAGGATTTGGGCTTTCAGAACTAAAACTGGGAATTACTCTATATTACCTACATGAGACAGACAGAGCTCAGCACCAGGGTAAATATTCTAGGCTAGAGCAGCTTGTGTATTCTGACAAACTGATGTCATTCCAATATCCTGTGAGGAGACATACTGAAATAATACAATGCACTCTACCTCTTTCCAAATCAACCTCTAGGGAGAATGAAGTAATGAGGAATGGCAGTGCTGGGCTGAGAGTCCGGGACAGAGCAGTGCAATGTCTTTCTGCTACAACTGTGTGACCTGATTGAATGATCAGACCCCTAGTGCCTAGATAGAGAATTGTCCATTTTATTTCTTTGTTAGTTGGCCTAAATGTGTTCTGGAGAATTACTGAACATACTGATTTTTTTCTATTGCCACAGTCTGTAAGCTCAGAGACTGTCCTAGTAAGAAACAACCCAATTAAAAATCAATAAATCAGTGTTGATGCTTAGCATTGTGGTATTTCTCCTGTCCATAGAGGTTTTTTTGTTTGTATTTTGTTTTTTTTTTAATTTTTTATTTAAATTAAATTTATTTAACGTACAGTGTATTATTAGTTTCAGAGGTAGAATTTAGTTATTCATCAGTTGCATGTAACACCCAATGCTCATTATTCAACTGCCCTCCTTAATGCCTATCACCCAGTTAGCCCATCCTCCACCCACTCCCCTCCAGCAACCCTCAGTTTGTTTCCTGTAGTTAAGAATCTCTTATGGTTTGCCACCCTCTCTGTTTTTATCTTATTTTTCCTTCCCTTGCCCTATGTTCATCTGTTTTGTTTCTTAAATCTCCTGTCCATAGAGTTTTAAGAGAGCATATCTTTCTTCAGCCAAGGTCACACCAGCCTCTCTCAGTTCCTTGGAAATCTCTCAAGAATTGCTCTTTATCTCTTTGAGGTATCCCTCCACCAGAATCCCACAAGGCAAAATGTATGCCTATTCAACAACCCTAAACACGCCATAACTATTGATTGTAGCCAATATTCCATAATGGGTTATCAGATAAATGGAGATGGGGACACATAGATATATATGACAGATATATATTTTTTCTTGACCAAGCTTATATGAAATTGTCCACCTCCTGGAAAGCACTTTTTTTCTGATCAGTTGGGAGAGTTATCACTTGCTCTCTATGTCTGAATACACACTGAACTTTGGAGGGGGAAGCTAGAGAAAATTAGTAGTTTACGAAAATATTAGAGCTAGGAGGGGGAAGATCGGGTAATCTTTCCAACTTAGCCTGTATTTTATGTTACCTCAGTAACATCATAGATTATTTTTCCATTCAAAGCTCAAGGTGACTTTATGCTACAGGTGATTATATTTTATTCTCCAGATCAGATCCTTGGATCTAATACACTTTCAAAGAAATCTGTATACAATGCTTAAAAGAATTGATAAAGTTCGTGTTTAGGTGAAGTTGAAAAAGGTCAACAGATTTGGGTTGCAGTTTTCTAAAATATATGTATATGCACACAACAGTGACAACAGAAAGGTACTTTTTCCTACAAAGATATTTATGTACTTACTAGTTTACTTTCGTGAGGTAAAAGTTCTAAGTTTGGAACTATCAATAGATTTACACCATATTCAGATTAATTTTTAAACATATTTTTTGACAATTGGAGGTTGCCACTAATGGCCCAGTTTCAGTATCAAATAGCTGCCATTCAGACTTCCCAAGAAAGAGCAAAGAATTCCTATTTACAAATACAAAATTTCTCAATATACTATAAGGTGTTTATAGAATCATGTAAATTATCATCATCTTAAAGTCACATCAGAAAGATCGCTACAGAAAATACCCTGAGAGACAGAAATCTCTTCATGTAATTTGAATCACCAGGAGTATAGTCACACTGTGGCATTATCGAAGCATGCCACATAAAGTATGCCACGCACTGGAGGTAACATATCCCGATTTATATAGCAAATATTAACATAGAATAGCTTGGTGTAAAAGGGACTGATATGGGGCAAACATCAAACAGTTCTTTTTAAAGAAGCAAATGTGAGAGGAAGAAGCGAAGCAACAAAAGTTGACAATTCTTCATTAGGCAATTTTTTTTTAAGATTTTATTTATTTATTTGACACAGAGAGAGACATTACAAGTAGGCAGAGAGGCAGGCAGAGAGACAGGGAGAGGAGGAAGCAGGCTCCCTGCTGAGCAGAGAGCCCGATGCGGGCCTCGATCCCAGGACTCTGAGATCATGACCTGAGCCGAAAGCAGAGACTTTAACCCACTGAGCCACCCAGGCACCCTCATTAGGCAATTTAATGTGATCATAAGAATTGGTGTTTTTTTCTTGGCAAAAACATGGCTATAAGAACTAATAATTGTGGAAGCATGAGAATTTACTGCCATAAGCTAAACAAAATGCTTAAAATTCAAAATGCAATTCACCCTGAAGAACTTGAGATTAAATATGAACTACAACTCAGAATATACATATTTACACTTATCTCTTATAAAGCATATGTTCCTTCCAAGCTATGCAAGGATTTACCATTTGCCATGTTTTTACAGATTAAATATTGTTAAATGCTCCAAGGCACAGTTCATAGCTACTTTCAAGATTAAAACTAACAAAAATCTGTTTTAAATGCATCCTTGTTATTTGACACTTTAGTAGTTCTAAATCATATAAAGACAGCCTATTTTATTCCTCTAAAATTCAATACTGCAAATGTCAGCATATTGAATAATGGTATGATCAATAGCAAAGCATCTAATCCAATTGTTTTTTAAGTTCTATGAAGTATTGGGTACTTTTACAAAGCAGGGAGGGATATCAAAGTCTTGAATATTCTATTTACTTCACTTTTACTTCTGTGTACAACTATGGGTTTATGTTTTTTGCTTTCTTGCACTTTTTGTAATCTGAGTAGTTTTTTTAATCAATTATGGAAAAAGTCTACCTGCCTCCTGCTGAACCTTTTCCTCAGTTCAGCTTCTAGGTGGGTTCAGGTTTCTTGTCTTAAAAGGAATGTACGATAAGTACTTACCTCATAGGATTATTGATTAAAAAAAATTAAGGCACTGTATGCCTTTGTGTAATATTCAGTAAATTCTTCATTAATATTAGCTATTTTTATTAATGCATATTAACATCCTAAAGGCTCTAAGAAACCCTTAAGAGAAGATTCTTACTTTGCCTAACTTTACCTCAATATTTCCTGATCTTATTAGGGCCTATTAATACTCTACTCCTCATTTAGGAAAAAAGATTTTTTGACAGCTGTTCTGCCTGCTTGTCCACGTTGTTTTGGTTCTCTTTAGAAGGGGTGTGTGTGTGTGTGTGTGTGTGTGTGTGTGTGTGTGAATTGTTATTTGCCATTGTACCACTGGCCTAGTTGAAGTATTTTATAAAGCAAGTATATAACACTTTCTGTTTTAGGCAGTGAACAGTTTAATTTGGTGACATTGTCCCCTAAATCACAATTTATAGGAATCCTCTGCATGAAGTGTTTCTATTTTTCAGGACTGGGGAAAGAGATGGTTTCCTTATAATGTGATTTGTTTTAATTAATTTTCAAAAGACTATAAGCTCTAATCAAAATAATTTAAAGTCTAACTAGCAAAATTATATTGTCATGATATCTTTAACATTTATAAATAACACTAAGAATCAAAATAACATTTTATTCCAAGTTTCTACCAGAGTCTTGGCAAATGTAGAAAACCAATAAGAGCTTTTATAATGACTATATGTATTTCATCTAGATCATTATTTTTATAACTATAATGAAAACCATTCTAGAAAATTGTATTATTTTAAAACAGTAGATAATACACACTTGAGGTGGCCTATGAAAACCCAACTCTCCATCCCTGACATCTTTCCAAGAGGTGATTTTGTTCACATTTTCATCTTCCTTGAACTCAGAGTCTGACCCATCTCTAGTACCAGCAAGTGAATCCTAATTTGTCTAAGCCAGTCATGGGATCTAATTCCAGCCAAAGTTTTTGTGAAAGAAAACTTTTTGAGGGAACAGTTGGAAAAGATTTCTTCACTCTTTAAAATGAAGATACAGAAAGAGTTTCTCTCTTTTGATGATGGTTATCATTACCAAGCCTTGGTGTGATATCTAGAACTATGGGTAAGCCAAAGAGCAAAGCCAAAAAATGTGGGTCCTGGGGGTAGAGCAGAGATATGGCAACAAAATGAATCATTAATTTTCTTATAATGTCACTGAACAAAACAACCCTGGAAGTGTTCTTTCCTATCCATCTCTGAGCTTCCTGTAGAGATTCTTGTTAGCTAACTAAATAAATAAATTTTCAAATAATGTCCAAATAAAGCCATTTAAATCTCAATATTCTCTTATTTGTAGTCAAAGCATCCTAACTGCCGTACTCAGCTAGCTTCTAACACTTTTACTTAGAATATTTAATCGTGAAAACCAGTTTTTATATCTTAAATTTATTAGATGTAAGAATTTTATATCACTGGACTTTATTTTTCTTGTTTTACTAAGATAGAGATGCTAAGTAGTTCTCTCAGAGTCAATGGATTGCATTCTCATTGAGATTCTCTCTCTTGAAGAGTATCTGTGAATAGAAATGTTCCATGTTTAAACATAAGCACATTGAACTTAAGTTTCTGCAATAAGTAAACGTGTTGCAAGTTTATAAATTATGAACAGTTTTTCTGGTAGATTTTTAACTATTTTTTATTCAAAGTGATTTTTTTTCTTAAACGTACATTCAAAGTATTGAACATTTGGTCCTATACTTTTAAAGCAGAACTTTAAAAAAATCTCAGGGTTGACTGACTGAAATTGAGACTTTATTTATTTATTTATTGAGAGAGAGAGAGAGAGAGAGAGAGAGAGAGAGAGAGAACAGGGCAGAGGGGCAGAAAGAGAGAGAGAGAATCTCAAGCAGTCTCCCTGCTGAGGGTAGAGCCCAATGCAGAGCTTGATCTCAGGACTCTGAGATCATGACCTGAGCCAAAATCAAGTTTGATGCTCAACCAACTGAGTTACCCAAGTGCCCCAAGCCATTCTTTATTAATGTCTTTAATGGCACCTTTAAAAACAATGTTCTTCTAACTTGAAATTTTTGGTCCTTACAGGGGTATTTCTTTTGATAGAATTTATTATGTGGAATTTAGTGCAGGCCACATGGCATTGCTGTTTCTCATCCTAGTATTTGTATGATTCAGTATTTTGAATTGTGAGCATCCTGGTGGATTCTGCCCTTACTTTTTTGTTTGTAAAATGTAATGAGCAAAAAAAAAAAAAAAAAAAAAGTCTGTTTGAGGAAGAAAATAAGGATAATGAATTCTTTTTGTTGAAATATGTCTCTCTCTTAAAGAAAAATCCATTATATGAAATATCAAAGAAACTAGGAACTAAAATAAGTTTTTTTTACTGGTTAAGTTTGTGATTTTGTGAAAAAAAGAATAAAAGGACCCAATAAAAAGTTCAAAAGTGGTAGCATTTTCATTCAGTTGTGACACAATTAACTTTTTACTTATGCCACTTCTTTTTTTTGTGGGGGGGTGACATCAAAATTTTATTTCCTTTCATTACCTGCTCCTGTTATTTAATGTCTCTCTTTCTTTCACCTTCATTGCATAGGTTTGACAGTTAACTATTTTTTATGATTTTTTAAAATTTCAATTAATTAACATATTGTGTATTATTGGCTTCAGAGGTAGAGTTTATCAGTCCTGTATAACACCCAGTGCTCATTACACCAGTGAGTGTGTTTATCAGTCCTGTATAACACCCAGAGTGCTCATGTTCCCTCCTTAATGTCAATCACCCGGCCCATCCCTGCCCTACCCTTCTGCTCTAGCAACCCTCAGTTTGTTTCCTATGATTAAGTCTCTTACAGTTTGTCTCACTCTCTGATTTCATCTTCTTTTATCTTTCCCGCCCTTACCCTATGATCCTTTTTGTTTCTTAAATTCTACATAAAAGTGAAATCATATGATAAATGTCTTTCTCTGATTGACTTATTTCCACTTAGCATAATACCCTTTCATTCTATCCATGTTGTGACAAATGGCAAGATTTCATATTTCACATTTTTTGATGGCTGAGTAGTATTCTGTTTTGTGTGTGTGTGTGTGTGTGTGTGTGTATACACCGCATCTTCTTTATCCATTCATGTGTTGATGGACATCTGGGCTCTTTCCACAGTTTGACTATTATGAATGTTACTTCTATAAATAATAGCATGCAGGTGCCCCTTTGGATCACTAAATTTGTATCTTTGGGATAAATACCTTGTAGTGCAATTGCTGGGTCATAGGCTAGCTCTATTTTCAACATTTGAGGAGCCTCCATACTGTTTTCCAGAGTGTCTGTACCAGCTTGTGTTCCAACCAAGACTGTAAGAGGTTTCCCCTTTCTCTGTATCCTCACCCAAAATCTGTGGTTTCCTGACTTGTTAATTTTAACCATTCTGAGGTGCTATCTCATTGTGGTTTTGATTTGTACTTCTCTGATACTGAGTAGTGTTGAGCATTTTTTCATGTCTGTTGGCCATTTGTATGTCTTCTTTGGAGAAATGTCTGTTCATGTCTTCTGCCCATTTCTTGATTGGATTATTCTTTGGGTGTTGAGTTTGATTAGTTCTTTATAGATATTGGATAGTAGCCTTTTATCTGATAAGAAATTTGCAAATAGCTTCTCTCATTCTGTACATTGTCTTTTGGTCTTGTCAGCTATATCCTTTGCTGTGCAGAGCTTTTGATCTTGATGAAGTTTCAGTAGTTCATTTTTTCCTTTGTTTCCCCTGCCTGTGTAGACATGTCTAGCCAGAAGCTGTAGTGGCAGAGCACAAAGAGGTTGCTGCCTGTGTTCTCCTACAGGATTTTGATGGATTCCTGTCTCACATTTAGGTCTTTCATCCATTTTGAGTTTATTTTTGTATATGGTTTAAGGAAATGATCCAGTTTCATTCTTCTACATATGGCTGTCCAATTTTCCAAACACCGCTTGTTGAAAAGACTGTCTTTTTCCATTGGATATTCTTTCTGCTTTGTCAAAGATTAGTTGACCATAGAGTAAGGGTCCATTTCTGGGTTCTCTATTCTGTTCCATTGATCTATGTGTCTGTTTTTGTGCCACGACCATGCTGTCTTGATGATTACAGCTGTGTAATAGAGCTTGAAGTCCAGAATTGTGATGCCGCCAACTTTGGTTTTCTTTTTCAACATTCCTGTGGCTATTCAGGGTCTTTTCTGGTTCCATGCAAATTTTGGGATTATTTGTTCCATTTCTGTGAAAAAAGTTGATGATATTTTGATAGGGACTGCATTGAATGTATAGATTGTTCTGGGAAACATAAACATTTTAGCAATATTTGTTCTTCCAGTCCATGAACATGGAATGTTTTTCCATTTCTTTGTGCTTTCCTTAATTTCTTTCATGAGTGTTCTATGGTTTCCTGAGTATAGATTCTTTGTCTCTTTGGTTAGATTTATTCCTAGGTATCTTATGGGTTTTGGTACAATTATAATGGGATCAACTCCTTAATTTCTCTTTCTTCTGTCTCATTGTTAGTGTATAGAAATGCAACTGATTTCTGTGCATTGATTTTATATCTTGCCACTTTGCTGAATTCCTGTATGAGTTCTAGCAATTTTGGGGTGGAGGCTTTTGGGTTTTCCACATAATGTATCATGTTGTCTGTGAAGAGTGAGAGTTTGATTTCTTCTTTGCCAATTCGGATACCTTTTATTTCTTTTTGTTGTATGAATGCTGAGGTTATGACTTCTAGTACTGTGTTGAGCAACAGTGGTGATAGTGGACATCCCTGTCATGTTCCTGACCTTAGAGGAAAAGCTCTGTTTTTCTCCATTGAGAATGACATTCACTGTGGGGCTTTTTATAAGGCATTTATGATATTGAGGTATGTTCCTTCTATCCCTACACTATGCAGAGTTTTAATCAGGAAAGGATGGTGTACTTTCTCAAATTCTTTTTCTGCTTTTATTGAGAGGATCATATGATTCTTCTCATTTTTTTATTAATGCAGTTTATCACATTGATTGATTTGCAGATGTTGAACCACCCTTGCAGCCCAGGAATGAATCCCACTGTTAGATCCTATTGGCTAGGATCTTGTTGGGAATTTTGGCATCCATGTTCATCAGGGATATTAGTCTGTAATTCTCCTTTTTGATGGAATCTTTGGTTTGGGGATCAAAGTAATTCTGGTCTCATAAAATGAGTTAGGAAGTTTTCCTTCCATTTCTATGTTTTATTTATTTATTTATTCATTCATTCATTCATTCTAAAGATTTTATTTCTTTATTTGACACAGAGAGAGATTACAAGTAGGCAGAGAGGCAGGCAGAGAGAGAAGGAAGCAGGCTCCCCACTGAGCAGGGAGCCTGATGTGGGGCTCAATCCCAGGACTCTGAGATCATGACCTGAGCTGAAGGCAGAGGCTTTAATCCACTGAGCCACCCAGGTGTCCCCATTTCTATGTTTTAAAACAGTTTCTGAGAATAGATATTAATTCTTTAAATGTTTGGTAGAATTCTCCTGGGAAGCCGTCTAGCCCTGAATTCTTGTTTGTTGAGAGATTTTTGATTACTTTTTCTATTTCCCTGATGGTTATAAGTTTGTTCTGGTTTTGTATTTCTTCCTATTTCAGTTTTGGTAGTTTATGTGTTTCTAGGAATGCATCCATTTCTTTCAGATTGCCTAATTTGTTGGCATATAGTTGCTCATAATATGTTGTTATAATTGTATTTCTTCAGTGTTGGTTGTGTTCTCTCCTTTTCCATTTATGATTTTGTTTTTCTGGGTCCTTTCTCTTTTCTTTTTGATAAGTCTGGCCAGAGGGTTAACAATCTTATTAATTCTTTCAAAGAACTAGTTCCTAGTTTCATTGATCTGTTCCCCTGTTCTTTTGGTTTCTATTTAATTGATTTCTACTCTAATCTTTATTACTTCTCATCTCTTGCTTGGTTTAGGCTTTATTTGCTGTCCTTTCTCCAACTTCTTTAGGTAGAAGGTTAGCTTGTATATTTAGGACTTCTCTAGTTTCTTGAGAAAGGCTTGTATTGCTATGTACTTCCCTCTTAGGATTGTCTTTGTTGCATCCCAAAGGTTTTGAATAGTTGTATTTTCATTTTCATTTGTTTCCATGAATTTTTAAAATTCTTCTTTAATTTTCTGCTTGATCCATTCGTTCTTCAGTAGGATGCTCTTTTACTTCCCAGTATTTGAGGTCTTTTCAAATTTCCTTTTGTAATTGAGTTCAAGTTTCAAAGCACTGTGATCTGAAAATATGTGGGGAGTGATCCAATCTTTTTGTACTGGTTGAGACTTGATTTGTAACCCAGTATGTGATCTATCTGGAGAATGTTTCATGTGCACTTTTTTAAAGATTTCATGTCTTTATGATAGAGAGAGATAGTGAGAGAGGGAACACAAGCACCAAGGAGCTAGAAAGGGAGAAGCAGGCTCCCCACTGAGCAGGGAGCCCAACATGGGGGCTCAATCTCGGGACGTCAGGATCCTGATCTGATCCAAAGGCAGATGCTTAATGACTGAACCACCCAGGCACCCCATCGTGTGCATTTGAGAGGAATGTGTGTTCTGTTGCTTTAGGATGGAATGCTCTGAATATATCTGTGAAGTCCATCTGGTTCAGTGTGTCATTCAAAAGCCTTGTTTATTGTTGATCTTCTTAGATGATCTGTTCATTGCAGCAAGAGGGATGTTAAAATTGCCTATTATTACTGAATTATTATCAATGTGTTTCTTTAATTTTGTTATTAATTGTTTATATAATTGACTGTTCCCATGTTAGGGGCATAAATATTTACAATTGTTAGATCTTGCTGGATAGGCCTTTTAATTATGCTATGGTGTCCTTTCTCATCTCTTATTATAGACTTTGGTTTGAAATCTAATATTTCTGATATAAGGATTGCTACCACAGCTTTCTTTTGATGTTCATTTACATGATAAATGGTTTCCCACCCACCCCCATTTTCAATTGGAGGTGTCTTTGTGTCTAATATGAGTCTCTTGTAGATAGCCTATCAATAGGTCTTGCTTTTTATCCACTCTGATACCCTGTATCTTTTGATTGGCACATTTAGCCCTTTACATTCAGAGTAACTATAGAAAGATATGAATTTAGTGCCATTGTATTGTCTGTGAAGTGACTGTTTCTGTATTTTGTCTCTCTTACTTTCTGGTCTGTGTTTCTTTTGGACTCTCTCTTTGCTTAAAGGATCCTCTTTAATATATCTTGCAGGGCTGATATAGGAATCACAAATTCTTTTAGTTTCTGTTTGTTTTGGAAGCTCTTTATCTCTCCTTCTTTTCTCAATGACTGCCTTGCTGGATAAAGTATTATTGGCTGTATATTTTTCTCCTTAGCACCCCGAATATATCATGCCAGTCCTTCCTGGCCTACCAGGTCTCTGTGGATAGGTCTGCTGTCAGTCTACTGTTTCTACCCTTGTAGGTTACAGACCTTTTGTCCCATCCCAATCTGCTTTCAGGATGTTCTTTGTCTCCGAGATTTGCAAGCTTCACTATTATATTGTGCAGTGTTGACCTATTTTTACTGATTTTGAGGGGAATTCTCTGTGTGTCCTGTACTTGAATACTTGTTTCCTTCCCCAGATCAGGGAAGTTCTCAGCTATAATTTGCTCCAATATATCTTATTCCCCTCTCTCTTGCTCTTCCTCTTCTTCTGGGATCCTAGATATTCTAATATTGTTTCACTTTATTGTATCACTTATCTCTCAAATTCTCCCCTTGTGATCCAGTAGTTGTTTATCTCTCTTTTTCTGTTTCTTTATTCTCCATCATTTTGTCTTCTATGTCATTTATTCTCTCTTCTGTCTCATTTATCCTAGCAGTTAGATCCTCCATTTTTTATTGCATCTCATTGATAGCCTTTTTTATTTTGACTTGATTAAATTTTAGTTCTTTTATTTCTCTGCAAAGGGATTCTCTGGTGTCTTCTCTGCTTTTTTCAAGCCGAGCTAGTAAATTTATAATCATTATTCTGAACTCTATTTCTGACATCTTACCTATATACATATTGACTAGGTCCCTAGAAGTCAGTACTGCCTCTTGCTTCTTTTTTGAGGTGAGTTTTTCCATGTTGTCATCCTTGCAGAACGTGATTGCTTTCCTATTTATAGATTTGCATTAATTCTTTTCTTAGACCTCAGGTTGAGTTTCAGGTGTTTAGAATGATTTGATAGCTATCTAGCAATTCCTGGGACCAGAAAAAACTAAGGTCTCCTACTCCTCTGCCATCTTGGAAAGTCATTCCATGCTAAGCTACTTCTTTCCAACATTTTCTGTTCTGTGAGTCAGATGAGTATCTAACGACAATGAATCTTATTAATATGACCTCCTTTAATTACTGGGTGGCTTAAACAGACATGTATTTCTCACTGTATTGGAGGGTGTATAGGCAAAGATGAGGGTGACAACATGGTCACGTTCTGGCAAGGACCTTCTTCCTGGTTTGCAGATGGCTGCCCTCTTGCTGAACACTCAAACTGCCACCCAGGAAAAAGGCCAAGCTCCCTGTTTCCTTCCTATAAAGATCCTAATCCCATCATGAGGACCCTACTTTTCATGAGCTCATCTAAACCTAATTAATTCCTAAAGGCCACACCTCCTAATATCATTACATGGGGGTTAGGGCTTCAACATATGAATTTGAGGTGAGTGGGATACAAACTTTCAGTCCATAATGAACACATAATAATTAACATTGGAAATTACTGATTCCATGAGTAAGAAAAAATTTAAGTCACTTTTCATGATCTGCTGTGATTTTTTCTACATATATATGTATGTATTTAGTGCCAACCCTGGAGTGTATAGAAGCTAGTCAGCTACTTTAGGAAGCAACTTTGTACCATTCTCAGAGTCTATGCCATATAGATGTCAATTATATTTTTCTCCCAATAAATTCTAGGGAAAAAAAGCCATTTGTGAAAATGTTTTAACCATATTCTTTTTGAAGCTCAAACTTCATGAAGTGTCCAAATGGACTCTTGTTTCACTAAATATCTTCCAAAAATCATTGATAGCATGCAAAATGTAAATGTGTGCTAATGACAAAGGGTCTATATTCAAAATAATTTGGTAACTGATAACCTAAACAAAGTTTTAATGCAAGACTTCTATAATTGAACTTCTTTGATCTGTTACATTGATAATTTTTACTCTGAGTTTCAAGAAGTGGATAACATATACACCAGTTTCCATTGTTGTTTTACCGTGAAATCCTACTGCATCCATGCATGCATATGTGTGCATGAGTGTATTTATTTAAATATCTATCAATACATTATAACTTAGGAACATAAGAAAAAGTGTCACAATGAATTTCTTTATTTTATTCTTAGATCTTTGGAAATACCTGTTAATTAAATTATGATAAAATATGTTGCTTGTTTAATAGGGTACCTATGTATCTTCATTCATTTAAATATTGCTATAAATGATTATCCTGTAAAATAACTTATCAACATTTAGCAAATTTGCCCTTATGGAACTTCTACATGGCCTAGTCTGATAAATTTAGAAAGCATTTGAATTAATATATTTTGGTGTATTTTCCTAGTGTTTTTAAGGAAATGTCTTATTTTTGTGCTCTATTTACTAAGTTATATCTTAATGTAATAAAAGGGTTAATTTTTTAAATTAAATATTTTGTTCATTTTATTCTATATTTCTGGCTTTTATAGCCAAAGAATCCTTATACTCCTTACCCACCTTCCAATACATCTTTTGTTTAGCAACAGATATTTTTCTCTATGTCACTCTAAACCAAATATGTTTATTTACTATTTAAAAAAATCATTTATTTTCTCTTAGTCCTCTTATTTCTGGACCAACTATGTCTTTGATGGAAGAGCAGGTCCTTATTTACTACAAAGGACTAACCCCCTGGAAACATGTTACCTTTCCAGAAACTTCAACTTGCTCATTTAGATGGCATAATTAGGTAGTTTGTAGTCTATTTTTGACACATTTCACTAGTCTGTTAAGATATGCTTTAACATACTTAGCTTCCTCTTTCCTTTTGACCTCAGAAATTTGCTTAACACAATTATTGGGACATGACTAACCATAACAGCACACTAGGAAATAATCAAATCATGCCATCTCTTATCAGACAATGCTTTGAAAACTTTCTCTCCACATCGTTATAAACCCAATAACCTTGACTGCACATCAAATTATAACTTTTGGTTTGGGAACACCTGGCTCACTCAGTCCATAGAATGTGCAACTTTTGGTCTCTGGGTTGTGAGTTTGAGCCTCATGTTGGGTATAGATATTACTTTAAAAAAAATCTTAAAAATTTTTTTGATTTGTCTTTCTCTTTTATAACATTGGAATTACATTCTTGTGTGAAGTCTAATGGGGCTATTTGGAACTTGTCAATATGTAGAAAATTTAATATGGATGATGGGAGTATTTCCAGAAAGTGACTGATTGAGGGGGAAACCAAGCCGCTCTCTTCTCCCAGATGGTTTGTGAAGGGAAAGCAGCAGGAAGAACAAAACCTTTGGAAGAGAATCACATGGTAAACCTACATCTAAAGATGAGTAAAACTGTTTTTTTTTAAGACTTTTTTTTTATTTTTAAAAAGATATTTATTTATTTGTGGGGGGGAGTGAGAGAGTGTGAGCACATGAGTTGGGGGAGGGACAACAGAGGAAGGAGAGGGACAAGCAGACTCCACACTGAGCACAAGCCCAATGCAGGGCTCAAACTCACGACCTGGAGATCATGTCCTGAGCCAATATCAAGAGTCAGTTCTTAAAACTGAGTCATCCAGGCACCTCAAGATTATCTTTTTTAAAGAGAGTTTTAAGTTCACAGCAAAACTGAGAGGAGGGAACAGAGATTTCCCATATACCTCCTGTCCTCATGCAGTCACAGCTTCCCCTATCGACATCCCCACCAGACTGATATATTTGTTACAAGGGATGAACATACACTGACACATCACCATTGTCAGTAGCTAATGTCCATTGTTTACATTATGATTCACTCTTGCTTTTGCATATTTTATGGGTTTGGACAAATATATAATCATATATGTACATCAGTATACTACCATACAGAGTATTTTCACTACCTTAAACATCTGCTGTGTTTTGCCTGTTCATCCCTGTCCCCAGTCTCTGGCAACCACTGATATTTTTACTGTCTTCATAATTTTGCCCTTTCTAGAATGTCATATACTTGGAATCACAGTATGTGGCCTTTTCAGATGACTTCTTTCACATAGTAATATGCATTTAAGGTTCTTCTATATATTTTCTTGGCCTGGTAGAGTATTTCTTTTTTTGTGTGCTGAATAATATTCTATTGCCTGTATATACCATGGTTTATCCATTCACCTATAGAAGGACATCTTGGTTGCTTGTAGGTTTTGGAAATTATGAGTTAAGTTGCTACAGACATCAGATCACTTGGTTAAATATTAAAAGGCATGATTACTAGATCACATGATAGGAGCATGTTCAGTTTTGTAAGAAACCACCAAACTGTCTTCTGCAGTGGCTGTACTATTTTGCATTCCCACCAGCAATGAAAGAGAGTAGAGTCTCGGTTGCTGCACAATCTTGTCAGTGTCTGGTGTTGTTAGTATTCTGGATTTTGCCATTCTGATAGTTGTATAGTGGTTAAAAGGAGAGTTTTCATTTAAAAAAAAACAACTTGTATTATATGACAATTCCTTTCTAAAATAAGAAGGATGCAATATGTACTTGTTCTTTCTTTCATTTTTCTTGGCTCATAGACTTCTCTCTTATTTCTCCTTGTCAAGCTTTTCCAAGGTTTGACCTTACCTCCTACCCCTCTCTTCTTACCATACTATTTTCTTCTCTGTTACTGTTGTTTTACCAGCGATAGTTAATAAGATATTATTTATTAAGATTTTTGTTTGTTTGTTTTACATGTTCTTCATCCTAAGTGAAGTCACATGGCTGTATCTAGAGGTAAATGCTAGAAAGACTGGGTAAAGACTGGGTAAAGGAAATTACCAGAGAGTGACCAAAATTATGTTCTGTGGGTCTGCTTGAAATATCCAAGAACTCGGATTGGAATAGGTTTGTCCAAGGTATGAGGCTGAAGAGAAAACAGTATATAAGGTCCTAGAATGTTAGGATAAATATTATAAGTCAGCAAGTCATGGAATCCATGGAATAAACACAACAGAGAGAGAACCAGAAATGACGTCTGGATCTGGGATATTGATTTTTTTGTCCTCTGTGTATAAAAGATAACTGAACACTTGTCTGTGGTATGAGAGAGTCAGTAAAGGATAATGGGGGTTATATAGGAGGGTTTTCAAGAGGACAATCATGGGGCAGTAACTGACTGGAAGTGAAAGACTAAGACATTTTTATAAATATTGAGTAACTTAAAACAAGAGGAATGATGCACTGAGAGGAAAGTTTAAATAATTTTAAGAAGATAATTGGTTTACTTACAGTTTTTAAAGGTGAGAGAGGATATAGTCCAAAACAGCAGTGGAAGCATCAGCCTTAGGGAAGAGGAGAGGTAGATTCTCTACTTGATAGGGATAGGTTGGAATGTTTTATTTTATTTATTTATTTTTAAAGATTTTATTTATTTATTTGACACAGAGAGATCACAAGTAGGCAGAGAGGAAGGCCGAGAGAGAGAGAGAGAGAGAGAGAGAGAGAGAGAGAGAGGAGGAAGCAGGCTCCCTGCCGAGCAGAGAGCCTGATGCGGGCCTCGATCCCAGGACCCTGAGATCATGACCTGAGCCGAAGGCAGAGGCTCTAACCCACTGAGCCACCCAGGCGCCCAGGTTGGAATGTTTTATATAGAGAAAATTAGGAAGTTTCCATTTGATGGTTTTAATTTCTTTAAAATAGAAGTCAAGGTCACTTAGCATCTACAGGATAAGGTTAGTCCAATGTTTGAAAAAGTAGTAGAGAAGTTTCACGGTAATTGTGGGGAATCTAAAAGTAAGTTATCAGAGAATCAGAGAGATGTGGCAGTGCTGAGGGCTCATTTGAAATTGTTGCCTCTCAATTTACAGTGGAATTAATGTATTGTCTAATGAGACATTTTCCTGTGGTTTTGGAATAATCAATGCAGGTTCAGAGCAAACAGATGGTTGGGTTCATTCGGGGCAGGTGTTTGGGTAGATCTGTTCAATTAAAAATTAAGGCAAATGCATTTAGTTTTGCAAGAGGGTTACTGAAATGATGTACCATGAAATCTAAGTAGGGACACAGCAAAGGGACCACCAAAATAGGCAGTGTTTTTGTTGAAGAAAAAAAATAAACAAGTTGAAAAGAGAGTACTTGGTATTCAGAGTGAAATATTTGATTATTAGCTTTCTAGTTGTAATACATGTTGACAAGAGCCAAAGTGTGATGGTAAGAGTTGCTGAAATAGAGGAAAAGACAAGCATTGGAGGTGAATGGTTTGAATCACTTGGAGTCCATTGGGTTGAACGTAGCGTTCATGGGCACATTTAAGTCACCAACTTATGAAGAAAAACAGTGTATCAATTTATGACATTGACAATTTATGAAGAATCAGTTTATGAAGAAAAAAGTAAAATGAATGATGTCAGAATACGATTTTTATTAAATTAAACAAGATTATCATTTATTCATCACATATTCATGAGACTAATTTGTAGAATTTAAATATCTTGGTTAAGCATAATATTTGTATCAGAATGTCACAATATATATGTATATATATGTTTGCATATGTATATCAAATATATATATATGTAATAATGTAAAGTCACATTCAAAGCACAGGTGATGTCTTTATCTGTTTTAGTGCCATTCAAGTATCACTGAGAGAAATCAGGTTTCTTATAACCTTGAAGTGCTTCACTAAAATCTGTCAAAACCTGTGATATACACATTATTATGGAAAGATTTAAGTAAATAAGTCCTGATTTTCTTGGTGATTATGAGTCCTGAAAACCTAAGATATTTTAAGACTTACCTTTCATAATGAGATCCATTTGGTTTAATGTTAAGTGAAGAAACTCAATTACANGTCCTGATTTTCTTGGTGATTATGAGTCCTGAAAACCTAAGATATTTCAAGACTTACCTTTCATAATGAGATCCATTTGGTTTAATGTTAAGTGAAGAAACTCAATTACAAATTAGTACAGACATCATAAATGCTATGCTTTGGTTTGGTATTTTTCCTTTTTTTCCTCCCTAGATAATATGTGGTGTGAATGTATGTGTTTCTAATTCTTAAGGAAATAAAATTTGGACCCCATATGAGAAAAATGATAGTTACATGTATAAGAGAATAGAATAAGAATGATTAGCATTTCATAATATTCTGAAAAACTGACGTATACCCCCAAATTATCTATATTTAGATACTTAATTAGTTGTTTATTATAATTTCTAGTGCCATCTGTAGACTCATAAATATGGGCTAAATTTATTTTTTAAATAGTGTGGATCCTTATTTACAATATTTTGCTTTAAAAAGGAGCAAGATTTTTAGGGCATAAGAAATGCACTTTGCTTTATTCAGTCACTGGTATGCCAGTATCTCAGATGCTTTAGGTTCAAAGTTTAATTTTGCAAGTGACTTGCTTTGATTGTGACCCTCAAGCAACTTTTTTCTGCCAGTCTTCTCACGTGAAAAACGGAGAAAATAACATTGACCTCATGGAGACTGAAAAAGCCAGTGAAAGCAGTAGCTATTCTCAATTGCACCGGCAAGAAAAGCTCTTGATCTAAAGTGTTTAAGATCAGAACATCTGGGTCATGATCTGTATGATGTGTTAATGCCAAACAACCATAGGGTATAATCAAAGACTTTTCTTTTTAACCTAATAGAAAACAGAACTCTTCCATGAACTGTGGAAGGGAAGATATGTTTAAACAACCTGTGCAAATATACGGTGACATTTTGTATCATAGGGAAATTTTGCTGAGCCTTGGCCACATCTTTCATTCACAGTAATTATTCATGCCTATCGTATACATGATGTGAATGGCCCCTTTCACTGTGACGTGGAAAAACAGAAAGATTGCTTGTTACGTCTGTTATAGCTCATTGTCCAGTGTCTTTTTTTTTTCAGATCAGTATCATAATTGATTTATCTTATATGATTAATAATCAGTCAATTTTGTGAGGTACAGAGATAACAAATGAATTAAGCACTTAAGGTATTGTGGGAGTCATCATTGGCTAATAGCAGAACAAACTGTTTGAAAAACATTTTTTATCACTATTTTAACATTTTTATTTATTTTTTTTTTATTTTAACATTTTTAAAGAGAATATGGCATAGGACACCTAGGTGACTCAGGTGGTTAAGTGTCCCAACTCTTCCTCTCAGCTCAGGTCTTGATCTCAGGGTCATGAGTTCAAACCCTACATTGGGCTCCATGCTGGGCCTAGAGCCTACCTAAAAGAAAAAACAAAGTAGAATATGGGACAATGATATAATATTAAGATGGGTAGTCACACCTATTTAAGTCACAAATAAAGGGAAAAACACTAAAAGTAAAAACAATAATAACTAAATGAAATCATCATAAATAAATGATCCTATGTCTTGTCCATTTTCCTAGTTTGCAGGAGCTTGTTCTTGGATGAGTTGCTTTGCCCTCACCTTGTAAGGCATTTTATGAGAGTTGCATTAGATATTCTATTACTTAATAAGTTATCTAATATATTATTGTTATAAATAGTATGTGTATTATTTTAGGTAATATTTTATAATAAATTATACAGAAATGTGATTAACATGGATTTAGAGTATAATAATCATTCCCTAAATGGTAGTCTATAATTTTTAAAGTGTACATTTGTTTTCCTTAGAGAGCTGTGGAACAAATGACCACAGAGAAATCAAATAAAGGACAGGTACCCTATAAACACATTTCCTAAGAGTATAATGTCAGACATATGAAACTCTATCATCTTCATCCTATGACATTAATTGACTAGGTCACACACTTTTCAACCTTATTTCTGTTTCTGCAATTCACTTCCTCTGTACACCTTAGCATTTTCCCCTCAGCTTGTCTAAAACCTTTTTTCTTTACTGACTTCTTCCATTTACAGTCTAGCCCTCATTGTGCAGCTCTTCCTAGGCCTTTGCTTTTGCTTCTTGGGTAGGCCATTACTGACATTGAATTTTACTCAACCACACCCCAGTCCTTCCCTAACATGGTGGCATCCAGTACTGTGGTTTAGAAACCTTACTCGAGGTTCCATGCAGCCATCTCTGGTCTCAGTGAACTTGACAACTTACTGAGTCTAGTTCCTACAATAATAAATTGCATATAACTATATAGTAAATTAGCAATAATGTTTGGGCACTCACTCCTGAGCAATCTCTTCTTCACTATTGCTATCTATTTGTAAAAATGTATAGTGGTTTAAGTCCATAAACTAACATTTTCCATACTTTATTCTGTTGAACATTAGCTCTGGAAGAATATTAATCTGTACTACTCTTCCTAAAGAGACTCCTGTGGTCAAATTGTTTCAGAAATGCTGGACTGTAATCATTTCTCTTAGAGATTCACAAGATACCTTGCCATGCCAAAGAAAAACCTAGAGAAGTTTCCTGTTAAAAACACCTGATTAACTGTGATTAACAAAAGATTATGGCTAAAGAACACAATGAATTTAACAGTTCCTTCTTTTAGCCCTTTATTAAAATATCTTCCTACTATTTTCCTTTATTGTCATATCTCATAAAAATAACAAATAAATTAGGGTGAACCATTTGCTTCTTCTGGCATAATGTGCATAGAAATGGCTCTATTTTTGGTAATTAATCAAGATCAGAGTCATAAATGGCCTCCTGCAGAACTCAGAGCCTCAAAAGCCACATGCTGCAGGAAATCAGAAGGGATAAATTCTCAATCCAGACCTTTTTGGAGAGCTCATTAAATGCAGAGTTTAGCTCAACCTTCTATCTACTGAATCTTCCTCTTGAGAGCTGGGGCCCAATAATCTACATTTTAAATCAACAATGTCATTGTTAGGAGCACACCAACCAGACTTCATTCTGAAGTAGCATACTCCACCATACAAAATGAGAGAAATTAAAACTGAAAGAATAACTTTGTTCCACAAAATTATATAATTCAAGGAGGAGAAGCTCTTCTACAAAGGGACTATTGATATAGTGGGGGGAGGGTGTGAGACTAGTTAAAATACACATTTTTTTCAATAGTTCTCAAATAGCTTAGTTCATCTCATTTAGAAATTGCCTGTCTGTTGTCTCTGATGCTGACCTAATTCTTTTACAACTTACTCTGTTGCTTCCCACCCAAACTTGGGCTGATCAGAACATTTTCTTTTTATGTCCTATATTTAACCTCTTTCCATTTTTCTTTGGGATTATATGTGTTTTCTAATGGACTCCTACTTGTATCCACCTAATTGAACCTCTGCACAGCCTTCCATGATTTCTTTATATAATTTTGATATTACTTATTTGAATCAACCCTGGTCACACTTTGCTAGAAAGTTGTGGTCACTTTCTGCCTCCTAGTGTATATGTCATTGGGTCAAACCCTGACAACTCCTGCATCTATATAAGTTTCGGGGTCTCTTTTTACCATTAACTTATTTTAGTCCAATCCCACTTTGTTTTTAAAATCTAGTAAATAGGGCGCCTGGGTGGCTCAGTGGGTTAAAGCCTCTGCCTTCGGCTCAGGTCATGATCTCAGGGTCCTGGGATCGAGGCCTGCATCAGGCTCTCTGCTTGGCAGGGAGCCTGCTTCCTCCTCTCTCTCTTCCTGGCTCTCAGCTTACTTGTGATCTCTCTCTCCCTGTGTCAAATAAATAAATAAAATATTTTTTTTAAATCTAGTAAATATACATGTAGGCATCTCAGAAATAAAGACATTTCATGGGTCCCATCTTATCTTTTTGCTCCTCTTTGGTTAAGAAATCTAAATACTGATTTTGGTTTTTCATTTGTATGCTCATCAGCTTTCTCTTTAGCCAAGAAAATAGAGAAATATGCAGAAATTGTGAAAGTTGTTTGCATTCCACTGAAATATTTCTTTAGCTGAAGGGGATCAAATCAATAAAATATGATGAAACCATATGCTCATTATTTCAAAGGAGAACAGCTGCTTCAGGGAATATTGGGAGATGCATTAATTCTACCATTACCTCTCATTAAGGCTAGATATCTCCAAACCTGATTTCCTAAATAAAATGTACCTCAGTAGGAAAAGCACACTTGTGGAATTTATGCTAATATTCTATTTTTTCCATGATTACTTTTATGGCAGAGAAAGCATTGTACAATGTGAAATTATTAAGCATTACATGGAAAGGGTTTATAGCATAGCCATGGTTTGGAAATGCCATAGAGAAATGAGTCTTGGCAAAGATGAATGCTTACTGCTCTGGGCCATATGTGCATTTAATTGAGTTTGCAACTTTCCAGGCAAGATGCCAAATGGACAGTCTACTGTCTGGTGAGAGAGGTAATGTTTCTGTCTTCTTGTTCTCACCAATTATAGATACCCATGAAGACTTGGATTTGTTCTTTAGAAGACTTCTATCCAAGTACAAAATCAAGTAAATGAGCAGACCATGTCAAGTAACCAGGACATTTGTTTTAAATGTTTAGTCTATTGGGTTTAAGCTCATGTTCCCTTACCCATGGAAGTTCAAAGTCATGAAAAATCCTTGCCAACCCAAATGGTTGCCAATTATAAAATTTCAAATAAATAAAAAAAAAGGAGACTAATTTAACCACCTGTGTCCCATTCTTTAAAACAAAGCATAAAAAAATAAAAATAAATAAAACAAAACATAAAGAGCCCAAAAGATAAACAACCAAAAAAAAATCTTAAAACCCAAAATCCCTAGGAGGAAATTTTATTTTATTGTTGAGTAATATTTCATTGATTATATACCACAGTTTTTTATACATTTATCTGTTGTTGGACATTTGTGTCCACATACCCCAAATTTCTTTATATATACTTTAGAATCAGCTCGTCAATTCTTCAAAAAAGTATATTCAGATTTTATTAAATTATATTGGGACTATAGATTTATTTGGGGAGTATTGGTAAAGATATGGAGCAACTAGAATGTTCATGTATTCTAGTAAAAATACAAAATGGTACAGCCACTTTGGAAAGCAATTTAGCTGTATTTTATAAAATTAAAGATACACATACTGTATGACTTGGCAATCCAACCCTGAGTGTCTATCCAAGAGAAATGGAAGCATATGTACAAACCAATACTTTTACTTGGATGTTGATATCAGCTTTTTCACGATAGTTATAAAATGAAAATGAGTCCAAATTTCTATCGGCTAGTGAATGCACGGACAAATAATGATATATTCATATAATGAAATACTACTTAGCCATAAAAAGAACAAACTATTGAAACATGCAATAATTTGGATAAATCTGAAAAGCAATACACCAAGTGAAATAAATCATTTGAAATAAATCACATGAAATTCTAGAAAAGGCAAAACTGTAATGTAATTTAGTGGTTATCAAGGGCTGGAGTGGCAGTGGGAAAATTTATTGCAAATGCACTTTAAAGAGCTTTTTGGGGTGATAAAAGTGTTCTATAACATGATTGTGATGGTGGCTACATGACTATATTTTTGTCAAAATTTCTGTAATTGAACACTTATAATTACTAGATTTTATTGTATATAAATCATAACCTAAAAAAGCTGACAAAAAAATGTGTAGAACGGTAAACATCTTGGAGATCTCTGGATATAATCAAAGTTGAGAAAATTTTCTGTGATTTTGCTATTAATTTAGGGTGAATTACTTTTTGATGATATGCTTCCTAATTATAGCATATTAGCATTTAACATAGTCTAAGCACTAAATAAGAAAATTCACTTACCAGTTAAAATTGCAGGAGATAGGGCGCCTGGGTGGCTCAGTGGGTTAAAGCCTCTGCTTTCGGCTCAGGTCATGATCTCAGGGTCCTGGGATCGAGGCCCATATCGGGCTCCCTGCTCGGCGGGGAGCCTGCTTCCCCCTCTCTCTCTGCCTGTCTCTCTGCCTCCTTGTGATCTCTCTCCCTCTGTGAAATAAATAAATAAAATCTTTAAAAAAAAAAAAATTGCAGGAGATATTTGAGTAACTAAGAACCAATGATACAACCTATAATCTGGTACAAATGTCATGTTAAGGAATAATTTCTTTCTGTTACAACCAAAATTTTTTCATACTCATATTATTATTTCTACAAAAATCTTTTACCTAAGACTCTGAGGCTTAAACACATGATATCTTCAGCTAAGAGTGGTCACACGTGATTTGAGCTGACACAAGTGAAGTCTAATGTCTAAGTATGTTTTCTTTCTATGACCCTGTTTTTCCCTGTTAATATGAAAATGCTCCCCAATTTAAGAATGCTTAACATTTGGAGTGTTGTCATATAGTCTTTATTATGTAGCATCAACATTTGATAATGATTCCAAAAATACTTTTGAAATGTTTACTTTGAGTTTTGTATTAAATGTTGTGCATCAAAGGACCATATGGTCAGGCATTTTATAACTTTTCTCAACTGCTATTATGGCAAAACCACTACACTGAATGTAACTGAGAGTATATTAAGTCTTACTAAAATTTAAATGTTCAAACAAGAGACACATCGAGTAAATAATGATGCCAGAATACAATAAAAGCCCTTTAATTTACAAGCTACCAGAGGCAAACACACTTTAAAGTTGGTGTAAATCAAGAAAAAAAATTGCTTTTTGTGTAAGAGAGATACAATCAAAGGAAATAGAAGTTTTCTTGTTAACACAAAGGCAGAATTAACATTTAGATTTCCAGTATCTCCTGTAGGTCATAGATGAGAACACTATTTTTTTTCTTTTTACTCTCAATTAATTTTCAATTTTTTGAAGATAGGTAGGCAGAGCCTAATTCTAAAGCTGTCTATTTTCAAGAATCTATTGACATGGCCGAATTCCAATGTGTACCTTTGGGGGCAATGACAACAATTACTTTCAAGGGACATTGCTAATGAAACACTAATTTTAGAGCTGACACAGCATGGTAACATGGGTAGAAAATCATACAGAGAAAATGGCAAAAAATAAAAGCAAATCTTTAATTTTACCTTCCTAGTGACAGGAATACAAATGAATAGAGAAAACATTGAACATGGACAGAAGGAGGAAGTACTGAAAATACTATTGCTGTATCACATCCAATATACAAGGAAATTTTGAAAAATTCAGTCTAATATTCAGATATTTTCTGAAATCAAAATATATATGTAATTTATATAATATCAAATATATATGTAAACATTTTCATACACTGATATCAGATACATTTGTCTATCTCCTTAACAATCATTTCTTGAATCTTTATAACACATACTGGCTAGTAGAGATACAGAGATGATTAAGATGTTTGGTCCTTAAGAAGTTAAGACAGGGAAGAAATTATTCTGACATCAGATACAATGGGAGTACAGAGGCTAGATTTACCAAACTGTCCTGAGTAACCAGTTGAATGGTTTGGAAAACAAAGGTAGACAAAATCAGAAAGGGGATTCTTGGCACAGGAAACAGATAAAATTATGAGTATAATCATTGTGTAAAGAGTTTTGTAAGACCAAAAGTATTCATATTTGGAAGGGTGACACGGTGCAAGAAATTATCAGAAACAGGGCTGGTAAGCCAATATAAGCTAGATGGTTAAGGGCCTATTGTGCAAGCCAGGGGGTTTTCTTAATGCGAAAAGAAAGCCATTGCTGAATTTTTATCAGAAATCCACCATGATCAGATCTTCATTCATGAAAGGTTATTTGATGTCTAAAACTACTCTGACTTGCATTGTTGTAGAACTCTTTAAAAAAAGACCATGGCCATCCCTTTGTAAGCTAACCCATCTATCTGGAGAACAGAGTTAACGTTTAGTACATACTCCTGACAGGTCCTTTTTTCTTCCCTGAACCTTATAGACAGAAGAGAAATATATTTGTTGTTTGAATTAAATAATATAATAATCATTTCCAAGCATAAAATATCGGAAAGCAGAGATCATTTTGTACATCTTTGTATCTACAGTAGCAGTTCTCCAATAAATAGTTGAATAAGTTTAACTGAACCAAGGAGTAATGGAAAGCATGAAATGGAAACAGACATGATATACAAGTTCAGTTTGAGAAACAGAAAGAGTTAAACACCTGGCAAGGAGCAAGTGTTGATAAATGACTGTTTATTTTGAAGAAAAATTTTAATGACAAGTAGGAATTTTTGGCACCTTAAAATTATATCCACTTTTTGTGCTACATATTGTTATGCTAGACAGCATAGCTTATGAATATGATTTGAGAAGATAGAAATGTAATTAATGGGGCGCCTGGGTGGCTCAGTGGGTTAAAGCTGCTGCCTTCGGCTCAGGTCATGATCCCAGGGTCCTGGGATCGAGGCCCACATCGGGC
>LNAC01001111.1:94108-234287 GCA_002007465.1 Ailurus styani
CATACTTGTAATCTCTCTCTCTGTGTCAAATGAATAAATAAAATCTTAAAAAAAAAAGAAATGTAATTAACGTTTATACCTACAAAATTCATTTCAAAGAATGTCATAATTGCTTTTACATTAACTGAAAGACTTGAGCAAAACCAAAATATTAACTGTTGACCAGGCTCTTGGATATGCAAAATTCTTTGTTTAAGAATTTTAATAGGGAAATATTTTTTTGAAACTAGGGGGAAATTAATTATGCATCTTATTGAGTATGTCCACAAAAATAAAGTACCATTAACTCTTAAATGAAAAACTATTAAATGAAAAAATCCGTTGAAGTGTTCAAGCAACCAATGAAAAGTGAGTCATGTTGACAAACTTACATAGTAAGAATAGATGATACAATACATTAAAATAAACCATTGCTTTGTTTTCCATAGTGAGGTTGCAAGAAGAATTTAACCAAGAACAGTAGCTATTGGTAATTCCAAATTTACTGTATATTTTTTTTATTTTAAAAAGTAAATTAGGGCGCCTGGGTGGCTCAGTGGGTTAAAGCCTCTGCCTTCGGCTCAGGTCATGATCTCAGGGTCCTGGGATCGAGGCCCGCAGGGAGCCCGCTTCCTCCTCTTTCTCTGCCTACTTGTGATCTCTCTCTATCTGTCATATAAATAAATAAAATCTTTTTTTTAAAAAAAGTAAATTACTGTGGCCTATTTGTCAAAAGGCATACTGTAAGAAAATTATTCTGCATTTCGATAATATCTCAGAAAACATTCTTGAGCAACTACAAGGTCCTGGGGATTTCTTTTTTTTAAATTCCAGTATAATCCACATATAGTGTTATATTGGTTTCAGGTATACAATGTAGCGATTCAACAATTTTATATATTACTCAGTGCTCATCACAGTAAGTGTACTCTTAATCCCCTTCACCTATTTCACCCATCCCCCAATAACCTCCCTTCTGGTAATCATCAATTTGTTCTCTGTAGGTAACAGTCTATTTCTTGGTTTCTCTCTCTCTCTCTCTCTCTCTCTCTCTCTCTCTCTCTCTCTCTCTTTTTCCTCTGCTCATTTATTTCTTAAATTCCACATATGAATGTAATCATATGGTATTTGTCTTTCTCCCAATGACTTATTTTACTTAGCACAATACTCTCTAGCTCCACCCACGTTGTTGCACATGGCAAGATTTCATTCCTTTTTATGGCTAATTAATATTCCATTATATTTATATATCACCTTTTCTTTTTCTATTCATCTATTGATGGACACTTGGAGTGCTGGGATTTTAGAAAAGAAGTTTTTAAAATACTTTTCCGGAGTATTCAAAAACTGTTGAAAAAATAACACATTAACAAATAACTATCCTGTGCCAAATGATATACTGCAAGTACAGAATTATAAAGTATTATGAATAAAAATGAGAAGACAATTATTTTTCTGGCTAGGTCTGGGTAAGAGAAGAATACAAATTGAAGTAGCTCCTGAGTCGGACATCGTTGTAGTAAAAGAACAAATGAGTAATAGTTTATTTTTGTCATATGGGTAATAGTTTATTTTTGAAAATGCTTTCATTAGAGTAGAAGCTGTCTATTCAATCAAAAATACGGGGAAAGAGATGGTGGCAGTGAAAACTAAATAGAACATGGTATGAAGCATAAAAATCAGAGTATAATCAGAGCCTCTATTCATTTGTACTTACTAGCTGTTTTGGGAATCTAGAAATTGAATAAGTGAGTGCTGAGCTCAGCATGCGCCAGGCTTACCTCCTCGATGCCAGGCACCACTTTCAGAGCTACGCTAGGGGCCCACAGGTGAGAAGAGTCTTTGCTGTCAAGTAGTTGGCACTGTGTGAAGGAGGCAAACAATACATGAGATGAAATTTACTCAGACAAGTGAATGATGAGGAGCAGTCTACTGTAGGACCACAAGAGGAACTGCACTTGTCTATTAGAACTTCCTGGACCAAAAAAGAGATCTTGAGAGTTTTAAGAAATCTTGATAGGAGTAAAAAAAAAAAAGGCCATATATTTTTCTCGATGTAGACTTTCCAGTCACTTTTCTAGAAAATTGCACTTTTGTTTTAGGGAAATATACCTTTCATTTATATAAGCAGTTCCCACATTTCTAGAAAATAAAACCAATATTGGAATGTAACTGTTTATCTTATGAACAACACTGTTTCTACAGGTAAAGCACAGTGCTCTCTGTATTTTTTAGCTAAAGCTATGTCTGCAAACCTGTTGCCATTTTGGAAGAAATGTTTCTTGGTTTTGTAAGAATTTAGAGTTCACTGAACCGTAAACTGATCTTATATGTGTAGCTTTATGTGTACTGGTTTTCAAATATTTGTGGACAAAGCTGATGAGGAGAAGCAAGTATTTCTAGCTGAAGACCACTGGGGCCCAGCAGATGCAAGAACCACTTTCTCCCCTCCCCCACCCCTTAACTGCCTGAAAGAATTTAGATAGGGGGACCCCTACCAGGAAGGGAGCTATTACCAGAGATGACTTTTTATATCAGACTTATCTGCATGGCATGGCACACATTTGTTTTCTACACATTTGCTCAACTTACCTTCCTGTGAATTATCTTCCTCCCCTTTAGAGCTGCAAACCCCTACTTACTTCTCTTTAGCTATAGGTATTATGTAAGGCTCAATTACCTGACTGTCAGAAAATCTCATATATTTATGGGCTCCTACACATATAGAGTTTTTCTCTTGCTAATCAGTTTTATGTCAATTTATTTATTAGACCAGCCAAAAAATCTAGAAGGAAGAAGGAAAAAGTTTTCTGCCCCTACATTGATACTATAAGAAAAATCTATAGTTATGCACTTCATGCCCCATAAGACAGACTGTGCATCAGAATTTGACAAGGTTTGTTTTATAATTTATATGATATTATTCAGATGAATGACTTAGGTATGCCATTCTTGAATTATTATTTTCTACATGATAGAACTATCATGGCCAGAGGATGGTGTCACATCCTTTGGAAAAGAATAGAGAATTTTTTTTTTCTAAATGGTCTGGCATTTAGAAGCATCCTAAGAAGATCTTTGTTGGAAACAAAAAGTAAAGTATGAGATATAAATCTAAACCTGGGACTTCTGCAACTCAAGTCAATTTAAATTTTAATTTAGAATCATAGATATGAACAGAGATATGCATAAAATCAGTAGTTTCTCAAGTGTGTGTGTGTGTGTGTGTGTGCGTGTGTGTGTGTGTGTGTGTGTGTGTGTGTGTGTGTGTTCTGAGCAGGAGTAGGCATCTCCCCACAAGCTAGATAAGGTGATGAGGGATGCTGAGGATGACCCTGGACCTATGGACCCTGAGAATAGGCATATTTAGGAAGCAGTTTTACATTATTCTTGGTGTTGATTTTTGTATTTTTGTCCTCACATTGTCATTGAAATATCAGTTAAATGGTTGTCATCATCCGAGTTGTGCAGTCGTGAATTATGAGACAGGCCTGCTCCATGTTAAGGTTGGGGCGATATTAGAGAAGTTGGTAAGGCTATCCTTCCAAGGGCTGCAATAAGTGGCAGTCACCAAGAGAGGCTGAATTTAACCTGCACAGTGGTTCTCTATATGAGGCATTATTGCCAACACGATTGCTAAGGAATTAATGAATAAGCCGAAGTGTAAATTTGGAGGAATCCATTCATGCACACTCAAAAGACGGTTCCTTGAAGGGCTTTTAGAAATAGCTGGAAGGTCTTGTGTAAGGGGATTTGATGTAAAATTGAACTGGGGTGCTTAATGAGAATAAATATTAATTTCCCCCACTGTCATATGAGGCCAGGATGTGTTGTTAACTTGGGAGATAATGAGTAAGAAGAATTGGGTCAATATTGGGAGAAGTGCAAGTCTATGTCACCTTGGGTATTGATGCTGAACTCCTCAGGAAAGGAAAATTGGTGTCTCTAAAAGCCACAGTAACTACAAAACTGGGGCGGGGATGGGTGGGGGCAAATTCTATCTTCTGAGGCTACAGAAAAGGTGACACATTTCTTATAGGAAGCTACTTTATTCTGATCAAAGTGTAACAAGCTATTAAATTTTAAAGGAATAGGTTTTTGTCTTATATTATCCCTGTATTTCCAATTCCTAGCAAAGCACTCTACACTGTAGGAAATTTTGAAAAAGTTGATAAATTTTTTCACTACATAAAATCTAAATTATTAACTTTAAAAATCGATCTCTATTGCTAGAGGAATAAATCACAAACTCCAATATAGAGACTAGCTCCAATTTACTTAAACAATTGAATTTGCCAATCCTTCTCTGCATGCAATCTATAATCATATTAACCCTCAGCCTTTCACTAATGACAACTTACCTAATCCTGTGGTCCTGTTTTTGCTTAGCTTGTCCCAATTCTCCCAGTCCCAGTGTTCATCTGTATATTTTCATTTGATCTCAAAGGCTCTACTAACTGCTCATTCTTTTAATGTACTACAAAGACTGAATTAATCACGCCTTTTTTTCACACCTATAACACCTTAGATTTTTTATGGCTTTTTTGCTACTTCCACTAATGCCCTAAAGTCTTTTTCTTAGGGTTAGCCAGAGAGAGAGAGGTTCATGAATTTGTTTGTTTAAGATAAATTAGGTCATATTTCTCCATTGCTCAAAATCTTACCATGATTTGCCATCATGCTTAAAATTTAAGTGCTCATGATGTCTTTCTAGGTCCACACTTCCCTGCATATGGCCGCTCTCCAAAGTCATCACCCTCTCACGCAATCCCTTCCCACCATACTGTTTCTTGTGGTTCCTTGAGCCTGCCAAGCCCATTGTAGCTTCAGGACTTTTTCATTTGCTTTCTCCTCTGCCAGGAAATATCCTTTCCCAACTTTTTTTTGTAGCTCAAATCTTTATTTTCTTTCTGTTTCTACTTAAATTTCACCTTCTGAGAGAAATGTTCTCTAACTTACCTAATCTAAAATAGCCCCAACTAAAGTCTTTATCCTTTCTTTAACATCTACCCATTAATTAACAAAGATCAGTTATTTTATAATGTGTAATGTAAATTCCAAAAACTTTCTAGCCAAAAGCCGATATATTTCTACAAAAAATCAAAACCCCCCAAATGAATTAGAAATAATTTGCTTAGTAATAAAAATATTGAGAGTGATCTAACACTCTAACCTGTGTGTAATTTTGCTCAACAAATTGCACCTATCTGTAGTAAAACCCAAATAGCATCTTACCTCTTAGAAAGGAATGGGATGTGTTTCTTTTTGATCAGTAAATACTTAATTATTGCTCTTGAATATTACAGATAATTGGTTCAAATCCAGTCTCTCTTCAGTGAAGCATATCAGTATGGGGTAAAGGAAGACCTAGACATATATGTGATTTGATATAGGCTATTGGTCTGGATGAGGTTGATTCACTAAGCAGAAATTTTGTTTTGACCATCCAAAACCCGTTTCTCTTTTTTACCCTTAAACTGTATAACCCTTAGCCTTTTAACCTTCGTTTAACTTTGGTCAAAACCTTAGAAAGTATCTGTCCATGACTTTTTTTTTTTTTTTTGAGAGAGAGGATGCATGGGGGAGGGGCTGAAGGAGAGGGAAAAGCAGACTCCCTGTTAAGTGGGGAGCCTGATGATGTGGGGCTCAATCCCAGGACCCTGGGATCATGATGAGTGGAAGGCAGACGCTTAACCAACTGAGCCACCTCGGTGCCCCTGAGTGACTTTTCAACCATGAAATTCTGTTCTGAGCATAATGCTAATTTTAATTTTCTCAGTGTCCCTGGATTTTCAGTTTCCTCCAGTTACTCCTAAGTAGTTGCTAGAAGTATATGGCTACTTTTAAGTTGAAACCACAAGTTCTTAACTCCCTGACTATGTGAGTTACATATATATAGGCTTCACCTAGGATAGGATTCACCTAGTTCTCTTCCCTCCCCACAGGTAATTATTTCAATTTATATTACTTTGAAAATTATTTTGTAGTACAAAATTATTCTAAGTTTATGATGTGATTTTTTGTCACTTCAGAACGATCATGGAGTAGCAAACTGTTGTTTATCTGTAATTATTATGACTGCCACATTTTACCATCTAAAATAGGCTGCCATTAATAGCAGTTAGAGAAATATTTCATTTATGAATATGTATTTCACATTGGGTCAAGCTTAAGTTGGAAAGATAAATAATGGAAGCTTCTGTATCCATTGGTTTTATTTTCTTCACTGGATATAATGCACAAGTATGGAAAGAGTCTTACTAATGGAAAGAGAAAATAAAGCTAAAGGGGCATCTGTGCTACGTTCTGCCTAGAGCAGTTGGCATCCTTCAGCACCCTCTTCTATTTTCTTCTTCACAACTAAGGTTCTGGACAAAATCTATGTTTTGCCAAGGACATGTAACCCTGTGATATTTGGAAGACAGGAAGCAGGTAGAAACTGTTTTCTGTGGTGATGTCGGCTAACATATTCCACTGCGTAGGCAGCATCTTAGGAGTTTGGGGCAGCACAGCTATTGCAGCGTAAAGACTAACGGTGACAAGTTTCCATTCCCTGCGTCATACCTGGTATGCTGTTATCTGAGGTAAAAAGCCTAAATCACCATCTAAATTTTAATTCTCCATCCCTTTGGGTGATTCTTAAGTACCTAATTCCCTGTGTTAAATTTTCTTCTGCTTGGAACACCCAAAGTCATTTTTGTTTTCTGCATTCAGACCTACCTGACACAGCACTTACTATCTCTGTATCCCAAAAACACATTGGAGAGTGAGGCCCTTCACTAAAAGAAAGCACTGTTTATCAATGATTGGTATGTTACCAAATCATGGGTTTGTTTCACCATGAAAGCCAGAGAATTTGAAGCATCTTTTAAAGCTTCCTTGCTCACTCCTAAACAAAGCAAACTGCAAAGGACAACAAACCCCTTGCTATACTCCTACACTGGGGAAATAGGTGAGCTGGTTTGAAAGAGAGGAATAAAACTGAAGTAGCATCAGTGTCAATTGGCATTATCTACCCCTGATTTTCTGACATTTTCTTTAATATTGTAAACATAACTTGGAGGAATTGATAGCTGGTCCATTTCCCTCAAGCAGGCACCTGGACAAAATCCCTGAGTGAAACAAGTTCATACTCTATTGACAGTCTTAAAATAGTTTATATTTTACCAAGAAAAACTTAAATGGAAGAAAAAAATCAGTATTCTGTCACAGATGGACTAACCCCTGGGGAGGTGATGATTAGAACATACTAGGTTCCGTGGCTTTGGTAAAGAAAAAAAGTCTATGGACTTTCTATGGCTCACTGTTTCTATCAGCATGCATCCGAAAATCTCTTACAGCTATAAGAAATCTATTAGCTGACATAAAAGTTGTCAACTCAGTCAGATCTAGCACCATAAATTATTTGTCAAATGATTTTGTCAAGAAACGACAATGAGGGTTGAAGTTATTTTCAATTACATAGGTGCTTACTGACTTAGTAAAATGTTTTTAAGATTTAGACTAAATTTCAAACAAGTGGTGAACTGTGAGGGGAAAAAAAGCAAAATTTAAGTACAATTTAATGAAGAGAAGTTCATTCATTACTTGCCATTCTTTCAGAATAGTTTTAGACTTAGAAAATGTCTAAAAATTTGGTTCATTGTAATATCATCATTCTGCAAGTAATGTTGCCTTTGGACAGTTTTCATGCTGGATAAAGGTACTAGAATGATATATACACATACATTTCTTAATAAAAGAAAATGTTTTTGTAAACCAGAGTTCAATGGTTTTATTTCACAGACATCAATTTATCCTTTTTTATTTTTTTATTTTAAGGTAACTTTTATTAATATGTTGAAATGCAGATATTAAATGTATGGTTTGATGAATTCTGACAAATGCATGAGACCACATAATCATTTCTAAAAGTATAGAAAATTCCACTATGTACTCTTACACTCAAGTTCTCTACAACACACACTTTCTGATTTCATTCCCCATAGATTACTTTTTCCTTTTCGTGAATATCATATAAATAGAATCATATACTATGTAACCTCTTGTTTCTGGCTTCTTTTACTCCATATAATACTCATATCCATTCAAGCTATGTGTAACAGTGTTTCTTCCTTTGTACTGATTCTTACTTATCAATATAAATCTGTATACTCCCCATATAAATCTGTATACTCCCTGCTCCTCTCTCCTAGTCTTTGGGCTATTTTAACTGTACATGTCACTTTTGTATATGCTATAAACACAACATATCTTTAGGGGTTTTTTTTTATCAGTCAGTTATCTTTTGGACCAATTAAGAATGACAAAATATCAATTTTTAAAGATTTATCCTTTTTTTTTTGCTATTTCTTAGGTTCATTTTTTATATGGATCCTAGTTTCTGTTTGATATATTTTAACTCACACCTGAAAGAACTTTCATTTTCATTTAGTTCATGTGTGTTGGTGATGAATTCCCTAAATTTTGTTCTTCCTAAAAACCCTTTATGCCTCTTTCACTTTTAAAAGATATTTTTGCTGGGTGGAAGTTTTGGTTGACTTTGTTTTTCTTTCATTACTTTAAAGATGGCACTACAGTGTCTTTTGGCTTGCATAATTTGTTATGAGAGGTCTTTTATAATTCTTTGCCCATCTGGCTGCAAATTGTTTTTTTCTCTGGCTGCTTTCACGATTTACTTTTCACCTCTGATATCCAGCAGTTTCAATATGTTGTGTTTATGTGTGGGTTTTTAAATTTGTGTTGTTTTTAGTACGTGCCCTTCTTAGGTCTCTCTAAGCTCTTCAGATATATGATTTTTATTATTTTTGGAAATTTTTTAGCCATTACCTCTTCAAATATTCCTCCACCTTCATCCTCTCTCAGTTAGCTTTTGGAGATTCTAATTACACATATGCTTATATTGTTTTATAGTGTCCTATAAAATGCTCTGTTCTCTTTTTTCCTGCTAATTTTCCTGTAGTTTTTGTATTACATTGTGTGTAATTCCTATTGACCATACGTCAGCATCACTAATACTTTTCTTAGTTGTGCCATGTCTACTGCTAAGTCTATCAAAGACATCTTTAACTATGTCACCATTTCTTCCTTAGCATCTCCATGTCATTCACGTCTCTGCTAAAATTTCCCATCTGTTCATGAATGTTGCCTACCTTTTCTACTAGAGCCTTTAACTTATTCATCATAGTCCTTTTAAATTTCCAGTCCAAAACTGATTCTGTTGATTATTTTGGCCTTTAATAGTGGGTGGTATTTTTCTTGATTGTCCCTTGATCATCACTTTTTTAGTTGCTTTTTTCCCATGTTTCATAATTTTAAGAACAGAAGAGACTAAAATAATATTTTTGTCAAAAATTGGCAGGCTTCTCTTTCTGCTCTGCCTTAAGTGTGAGGGATTCAGTTAATCGAGTTAGGAGTTTAGCTGGGCTTGGATTTTACTGTTTACTTTTGTTTGATGTTTGTTATTGCTATTATTACTCCCAAAGTATTACAAGCTTCAAATTTTTCTAGTGTTATGTTTAGTGTAGAACTAGATTGCTACCGTTTTTTTCTCAGTGTTCCTATTTGACCCTCAACTTCAGATGTTTCCTCTAAGCCTGTACTTCAGAAAGATTTTCTCTATGCTCTTGTCCATTCTCCAGTGGTAAACCACTATTACTTATTACTGAATGGTTATGTGTCTGGTAGGGAGTGGGGTGTAGTCTCTGTTGTCACAACTCAGCCTATTTTCAGCAAGACATATTCTTGAGTATTGGAGATGGGACTTTTTCAGTTATTCTACCTCTTACACAATAATAGAACACCTTTAATGGTGTAAGTCTAGAATGGTTTCTCTTAAAGTCCAGAAGTAGTGGGATTTTTATTTCTCTTCCCCCAGCCAAAATGGCTGTTCACTGAAATCTCTGTGGGTATCAAAGTTTTCTTCCCTTAAGACTTTTATCTAGTGGAACTTTGTGCTTTTCCTATTACCCTCCCTCAAGTCTACACCTGAGGGTGGCTTTCCTCATTCTCCTACCCCACCCTCCTTCTTTTTTCATGGGAATTTGGTGAGATCCATTGAGAAAACTTTCAAATGACTGCAAATTCTTATGCCAAACTGTATTCAGCTTTTAACCACTGGTTAAGCATTTTAGCTGAATATTTCTTATCAGAATAATAAGAAGCCCATTTTCCTCCTGTGGTTTGCCTTAGGTAAGCCAGTAGTAACATCTCATTTCTCTTTGGAAGTATCTGTCTTTACATGTCAGGCTGGTTGGTTGCCCTATTTATTTGCTCTCTAATAGGTTTTAAAAGAGTTATGATTTGCACAAAAATCATCTGGCTTTTTCTATTTGTTAGATTGGGAATAAACTCTTTCCAATTTAATATACTCTATGCAGAGAGAGGAAGACCACCTTCCTTTTGAAAGACATTCCCCCTACTCCGATAAAGAATTCCAAGGTGATAGCTTTTATCTTCAAAAAAAAAAGATACTGTTACTTTGTGTTTTATATCACTTCTTATGAGAAGTTTTAGATTCTTTTTTTTATTCACCTATTTGGAATATATCCTCTAGTTAGTCTGGTTGTTTTAAAATTTTTCTCCACAATGGTTTTTAGTAATTTAATTGTGTGCCTTATATAAATTTTTTTAATTTTATTTTTATTCTTTGCCCAAGGGGTACAGGTCTGTGAATCATCAGGCTTACATCTTTCACAGCATTCTCCAAAGCACAACCCCCCCCCAATGTCCATAACCCATCCACCCTATCCCTACCCTCCCACCCCCCAGTAACCCTCAGTTTGTTTTGTGAGATTAGGAGTCTCTTATGGTTTGTCTCCTTCCCCATCCCATCTTGTTTCATTATTTTTCCCTCCCTACCCCCCACGANGTAACCCTCAGTTTGTTTTGTGAGATTAGGAGTCTCTTATGGTTTGTCTCCTTCCCCATCCCATCTTGTTTCATTATTTTTCCCTCCTACCCCCCACAACCCCCCACCCTGCCCCTCAAGTTCCTCATATCAGAGAGGTCTTATGATAATTTTCTTTCTCTGATTGACTTATTTCGCTCAGCTTAATACCCTCCAGTTCTATCCATGTCGTTGCAAACAGCAAGATTTCGTTTCTTTTGATAGCTGCATAGTATTCCATTGTATATATATACCACATCTTCTTTATCCATTCATCTGTTGATGGACATCTAGGTTCTTTCCATAGTTTGGCTACTGTGGACATTGCTTCTATAAACATTCGGGTGCATGTGCCCCTGAGGATCACTACCTTTGTGTCTTTAGGATATTATACTAGTTTGGTGTATTAACTTTCCTGGATCTATGGATTTCATTTCCATAAAATTTGGAAAAATTTCAGCCATTATAATTTCAAATTGTTTTTCTGATTTCTCCCTTTCTGATACTCCAATTACAAAGATATTAAACAGTTTGAGTTTGTCCTGTAAATCCCTTAGGTTGTGTATATTTGTTTAGTTTTTATCTCTCCATGCTTTATTTTTTATAATTTTTATTGCAATATCATAATGCTCACTGATCTTTTTTCATTTACATTGTATAACCTGCTATTAATCCCATCCAATGAATTTAAAAATACAGATATGTGCTTTTCATCTCAGAAAACTGTCTTCCATTTCTTCTCTCATTATTTTCATGTTTTTGCTTGTTACACCCTTGAGCATAGTTAGAATGAGTGTGTTGAAGTCCTTATATTTACTTCCTCATCTGTTATTTCTGTATCTGTTTCTATGGAATGATTTCTTCCCTGGTAAATGCATTGTATCTATTTGCACATATCTATTATTTTTGGAATGGATGCTGGATATTGTTGAGTGCTAAACTTTGAGTTCTTCCTCTTAAGACTGTTATAGTTTTTTCTAGAAAGAGATAAATTATCTGGAGATCAACTTGATATCTTTTCAAGGCTTATTGCTAAGCACTGTTAGGACAGTTACAGTATAGCATGTCTAACTTAGCTCTACTATGAAGGCACTATCCTTCTAGAATGTCTCCTGAATGCCCTGACTGTTTAACATGGTTTCTCAACTTTTTATGGCCAATATTCAGACAGTTTCAGACTTATCTTAGTGCTGAGGAGTATTCTTAAAATTTCCTGCCATGTGTTTTACTGCACAGATATATGGCTTATTATTTAACCACAGACTTGAGGAAACTTCTATACAGATTTCTGAAACATTTGTTTATTTCTCCCTCCTCTCTGGTCCTCTGCTCTCCAAATTCCAGCTGCCTCTAGCTCCCTCATCTCCGAGCTCTATCTTTTCTATTGGGGTCTTCTTCCCTATATCACCATTTGAAAAGTCCCTTTAAGCAGGAGACTGTGTCAAGTATTGTGTTTATTTCATTTGTTTATCTTCTCTATGGATCATTTCCAACTATTTAGATTCTGAAAATAATCTTTTCTTGTATTTTTCTGGTTTCTAGTTTTTTAAGATGGGAAAGCAAGTGCAGTCTTCCTTAATTATGGTTGCAAGCAATTTTTGAGCAGTTTATGCATTTGGAGATTTTCTGGGTTTTAGTTAATTTCATTAGCCCATCCTGTAATCTAAGACCTGGGTGATTTTCCTTTGTTCCTAAAATATCTTTCTATATATGTGAGTCCCAACTCTATGCAGATAAGGTATTGACCCTCATTTAAGAAGCTACTGACAGTCAATTTGCTCTTCTGTGAGACCTTGCTTCTCTTAGTTTTTCAAACTTTCTTTGCATTGATCACTTTTCACTATCCCTGTGGAACAGTATGATTTTTAGTTTGACTTAATATTTCCTTTTGTTGCCAGGCAGTGAAAATTTTCACATTCATCTACGTCCTGACCCAGAGTGGAAGTTGTATGCTTTTGACAATATATTTTAGTAAATATTACTAATACCACTTCTTTCTGACATGCTGTAATAAATTAATTGGTCTCTTTTTTTAAAAAAGCAGTGAGGCAAGCATTCAGATTTCTTAAAATATAAATCAACCTACAGACTTTTTTTTTCCAAACAAAATTCTTTATGACACAGGATCTACAGGCTCTCTTTTCGCTCAGCTTTGAAGAACTGCAGCTTTTGGTAAAGAGATACTTTACAAGGTGAGTATTTTGGGGGTTCCAAATGAACATAGTCAAGATTTCCTCTTCTTTCCCTTATTTTAACATGCCATCTCCTTCTTGGGCTTCAGCACAGAGAAAGCAAGTTACATGTGTATTGCATGTATCCTCTACCTCCCTTGAGATAGGATTTTCCAGTCTCTTCTTCTCTGGTATAGAATTAATCTGTGTTCTTTCTAAATCCACATCCAAGTCACAACCTTAACATTTGGGGTCAATGTAAAGAAACTGGTTCATTCTAGAAACAAATCTGTAACAATTTCAAAATACTAACCTAAAAGTGAGAATACCTATGAAAAACCTTGTTTTGAAAGCAAACTGATATTTCCTAGATCAAGATTATAGATTATAGAACTAAAGTTTTGACAAAATCACAAAGAATGCAGACTTCCTATATATTATCTAATACTGTCTTTTTCTTTTTCTTTCTCATTCTGAAACATTGATCTCTTGCCACCATCTTTTTTTTAGTGCTCTTCCATATTACATCAAATGATGCAAAGAGGATTAAAATTGTTGTCCTGTTTTTATTCTCCAAGTTAAAAATTATAGAGGTAACACCGCTGATTTTCAGAAATGTTCTTCACTGAGTAAATGCTTAAATATGGGGAGTAGGCATAGATGAAAGTGAAAAATTGATATTTGTTGGGTCAACTTCTTAGGAAATCTTTACTTCTTTTGAAGGCAAGTTAGAGATTGAAACAATTTATATAGCCAACAAATACATTTATGAAAGAATACTGATAATAGGGGTAGAGATGTATAGGAATTATGTATACAATCTTTTTGCTAATTATTAACTACTCCATTACACAAATAGTTTTGAAAGCTAATACTATAGTGTCCAGTGTGTAGCCACTAAACACATGTGGCTATTCAAATTTATAGTAATCACAATTAAATAACAATTAAAATTCAGCTCCTCAGTGGCACTAATTAATCTGAAGAGCTCAATAGGCACATATGTCTAGTGGCTGTCCTACTGGACTGTAAATATAGAACATTTTCATCATTGTAGAAAATCCTATTGGATAATGCTGGTCTAAAATGTACTATATTCTGTCCTTGGCAGTTGGTTATGTAAATATACAGAATCTTTGCCTTCACGGAATTAATTTATATTGCTATATTCAGACAATAATTATGCAAATTAATAATACTCATGTTAAGAATAAAATAGAAGTGTTGTGATGAGCACTGGGTGTTATACCCAACTGATAAATTGTTGAATGCTGCATCAAAAACTAATGATGTACTATATGTTGGCTAACTGAACGTAAAAAAAAGAATAAAATAAAAGTGGATCATAGGAATCAAAGAGAAATTTCTGAGTCAGTATAGAGTTGGCTACTTTTAGTCAAAATGATTTCAGAAGATGTCTTAGAGGATGTGGCATAGAAGTCAACCATGCCAACACCTAAGATAAGATCATTTGAATCAGAAAGAATAGAAAATAGAAGTGTCCTGAGTTTTATAAGGTTATCTGAGACAGAAAAACAAAAAACAAAAAACAAAAAAACAAAAACAGTGTGACTGAAGCGTGGTGGCCATTTGAGTGTTAAAAGATAAGATCAGCGAAGTGGGAAGTACCCAGGTCATATGAAGTCACTGTGATAGAAAATATTAGTTGGCTTACTTGGCATTTATTACAACTCCCTCAATTTTGACTTTCTTTATAATAAAGCAAGTAACAATAGGTCTTCCAGACACCTTTCCTACAAGGTTGCCATATGTGAGCTAAGCTTTACCAGCTAGTTGTGAGTCTGACATGAGCAACTGAAGATGACAGCTATAACTGGAAGACTGTATCTCCAGGCAAGAACAAAAGTAGAAGGCATTCATTTGCTTGTGGCAACGATTGCAGTATCTAGGGCACTCATCCTCTGCTGCCATCGGTATCTACAGGTACTATAGCACAGTCAGTCATGTTCCTTGGCTTTTTTGGTCCTGGCTGTGCAGTACCCAAAGCTAGTTCTTCCTGGATAGTGTATTTGAATATTTTCTACTTAGCCATTTAAAATAGATTATATTTGGGAATACCTAGGTGGCTCAGTCAGCTAAGTGTCTGACTCTTGATCTCAGCTCAGGTCTTGATCTCAGGGTTGTGAGTTCAAGCCTCATGTTGGGCTCCACACTGGGCATGGGGCCTACTTAAAAAATAAACACATAAATAAATACATAAACAAACAATGTAAGATTATGTTGTCTGTAAATAAAGACCAAATATATGATGCAGCTTTTGAGTTTGCAGAGGGAGGAGCTTAACAAAACTTCCCCTCAACAAGCAATGATAAAAAGGACAAAAGATAAAAGTTACCAAATCAGAAAGAAGGAACATTGCTTCTGACCCTACAGAAATGAAAAGACTTATAAGGAAATACTACAAACAATGTTATGCCAATAGACAATCCCAATGAAATGAGCAAATTCCTAGAAAAATGCAATTATCAATATTGACTCATGAAGAGAGAAAGTATGAATTTATCTGTAACAAAGATATTTATTAGTAAGTAAAAATCTTACTAGAGAGAAAATGTAGGCCTAGGTAGCTCCATTAATGGATACTATCAGATATTTAAGAAGAAATACCAAGCCTCCACAAACTCTTCCAGAAAATAGTGGACAATGGGACACTTTCCAGCTCATTTAATGAGGGCAGTCTTTACAAATGACTTCTGAAAGCCGAGGAAATCTGAGAAAGGGACTGATTCAAATAATTGATCTCTCAGTGTGATCTCAAGTGTCCCTAGGGTGGTGGTAATGGGAGGGCTAGAGGTGGGGTATTATAGTGACCACATTTATCTCAGGGATCAATTGCTTTTCACCTAAGTTTAGATTGTTTGGGACACATGTGTCCATCAATAGATCTATACATCATGGAAACCAATGGTATGATGATGGTTGTTTCTTAGTTTTGTTTTGTTTTTGTTTGCAAACTGCATTAGGGACCTGATGTGGAAGAGATGTGGAAGAGCACTGGTTTCTCTCTTCCAGTTCATTCCTAAGTTAGGAGTCGGCAGTACCTCAAAGTCCTCTATAAGGTTGTATTGCTTAACTCCAAATACCAAGTCTTGGCAGTCTTGGGTCTGAAAATTCAGTCTTGGATCTGAAAAGCACTGGTACAACAATTGTTAAGATGAAATTTTCCCAGAAATTTTCTCGGAAATGGAAATAATTTAACACAGTTTTTGAAGGTCGTGCTTGGGAAATTTTCTGTAAAAAGATAATTTCCCTTAAACATGTGCAACGATAAATGAAATCCAGGAGGTTAAAGTGTTCTTTCTTGCCCAACGGCTTACATAATCTGTCATGATCTCCTCACAAAATCAAGCTCTCTCCCAATGATCCCCATAAGCCTTGTTCACCTTCTGCTCTGTCCAGGTAACACTTATTCATCCTTCATATTTCATAAGTCTATATGGGAGTCTTCTTGACCTTTTGTTCCCTGACCACGCCTCCCTTAACCTCCAATGAATGATGAACAAATTCTCATGGAAAACAGAGGGCATGAAGATGAAAGTAACAAAGGTAAAGAAGGAAATATTTTAATACATTTTTGATGATAATAATCTTATACATTTCAAGAAACAAACTGGAAATGCCTGAGAGTAATGCTTGAGACTAAAGTTAACAATAAGTGAATTTTTTATGTCCTTCTGGGGCCAAAAGAACAAATATTGCTAGCATTTGTTATTTTGCAATATTACATCTATTATAGTGGTGCTATGTGAGACAATAAAATCATATTTCAATTCTAGAATCTACCATAATGAATTGTACTTTTTTGTACATATCATCCCTTTAATAAATATTTGCTCAATTGCGTTGACCTAAGTTTGAGGGAGTAGAGAAGTGATTTCTGCCTCAGAGCATTTTGAAAATTTTAAAAGAAAAGTTGAGTTTGTGATAAAACTTACAAGATAGGTAATATATTTTTAAATAACAATGAAAGAAGAGTGTGTTGGTTGGAGGGAATAGAAGAAAGTGGAAATGTCATATAATAATGAGAGCTGTCATTTATTTAGTGCTTACAACATATCGGGTAATTTATATACATTATCTCATGTAATTCTCACAATGACCTTAAATCCCCATACATGGGGAAACTCAGGTTCAGAGATTCTGAGTAATTTGCTGAAGGTCACACAGCTCCTAGGTAACAGAGGCTGAATTCATTCCTCAGAGCTCTCTAACTCTTAATTACCATATGCAAGACTCATCCACATAGATCTCTTGTTACTGGATCAGAATTTATATAGGAGAAAATTAGATTTTAAGACTAGGAAACTACTCTAGGGAAGCCTGTAGATGAACAACTACATCTGTCAGTAGCTAAGCAATGTCTTGTTTCAATGACAGACATGATATTTACAGTGAAACTGACCTTTTTTATATTTAAGAAATTCAACACAGGATTCCATTTACTATGGCAGGATATGAAATTGACTCATGAGATTTGACCTTCCTAGTACTTCCAAACCTAGACTTAAAAAAAAAAAATGAAATTGACAACAGGCATTTAACGACTAGTGAATAATGGGATACTAGAAGAAGTATAGTTGAAACAAAAAAAGTTTAGATAACTTTTTATTTCACTGGAATGTTCCTGCCTTAGTTCAAGTTTCTGGTACTAGATTTCATTGGGGAAAAAATGAACTAAGATTAAATCAAGATAAAGTAGCATATAATGAAAATTATGCATGGACTATCTCTATGAAATTAGATTTTCCCCATCACTTAAACTAGAGTTGTATTGAAAGTATAAAGACTTCGTCTCATAAAATACATAAATTACAGTTTAGCTAATATAGGCTTTATGGTATTTGCATCAGCTTTGAATTAATCTGGAAGGTAAAATATAGAGGTGGTGTGTGCAAAACTCTGGACTTAATACTGTGGTAATTATGATAGCCTAAGAGTGCAGAGACCCCAATTTAGAAAATGACTGAAGAGTAAAGAAGCAAAGGAAATCTGTGCTTTACTCTGACTCACATTTTCTATACAGGAAACTTCCATTCATCTCGTGTACACATACACACACACACACACACACACACACACATACCACATATAACATCTGGGTAGCCTTTATATACTACAAGGTAGATGCCTGCTAGATTTATTTACTTTTGTCAGCCAAAGACAGCACAAATCAACATTCTCAATTTATACCTTTCTGTCACACACAAAGGACCTACAATTTGTTTTCTGATCTTTTTCTCTCTTTTTATAGACACTGTGATGAAATTACATCTATAGTGATGGAATTCATTGCAATATTAGGAGAGCATATTTTCTCTTTTGGAGATGAATTAATTGTAAATTGACATTTTTGAGTTTCACTGGATTTACACATAATGAGCCAGGGGGGAAAAAATAGTTAAAAATGAAAAGTAAAATATAGCAAGTTCAGAAAAGTTATCCTTGAGTTGACAGTTTGCTGAAAAAATTGATTTCCTTAGTTTTTAAAATTTAACTAGAAAATTTTCAGTAGCGCTCTTAATTAAGTGGTCATATATAAAAAAAACTAAGGTGGAATATCTAAAGGCTAATTTTTGAATTAATCTGGGCAATATTTTCTTGAATCAAAGAAAATGATATAATTAAATATAATTTAACAACTCTTCAATCATGAAAATTAAAACTAACATTATACCAACTGTATTTATAATAGCTTATAGCACAGGAGGATATTTTTCTTGGATATGCATATTTTGAATATTGAGTGAATAAAAAATGATGTCTGTACCTGTGATCCTACCACTGTATGCAGGCATTTCTTTTAGAGTAATGGCTTTCTGCTATAATTTAGTTAATTGACATTTAAAGAGCACAAAGTTTATACAATAAACTAGGTAGATTGGAGTGATCAAAGAATAGATACAGTTTGTGATTTCAGGGGATATACAATCTCTTATTTTAGAATCAAATTCAGTAATTTTTCAGCTTTAGGTGAGTATCAGATTCATGTATGTTCCAGTCTGGGATTTGATTTACCTTTTTAATAAGCTATTATATTAGCATGTTACTGTTTCATGGATGCTAGTATAAGACACAAGACTCCAAGGTCAGAGACAAAGGACTTTATTACAGTACTGCAAGCAGCATGTGACCATCAACAGATGCTTCATTCCCTTGTCCTCATCAGCCTCCAGGGCTGATGTGGTGTGCCTAACTAGATTCCAGGTGTCTGAACTAGAATTATGTTTGCATCTACTAGCTTCTCTTTTGCCTAGGCTGCCACTCAGAGAGTATACCAAGCAGGCCCACTGGAGCTTACTAGTAGACAGATAAACATCATGCCCAGGAATGGGCATTGATAGTTTTTCAAGATAGTTTTCAAGATAGTTTTATATATTTATCCTCCCTTTTTCTCTGATCATTACCCAGGAGAGAGCCAAGAGGAGATCAACTCATTCTGGGATGGTCACATTCAATGATTAAATCATCTTATGAAGAAGTATAAACCAGGAAGAGATAAAGTACATAGAATCAGAAATAGTTTTTAGGTGATTTCTAAAAAATCCATTCTACCTCTCAGTGATATCAGCAGTCTAAAAATGATAAGAGGCATGAATGTCTCTCAAATACCATAATCATTTGCCTGTTTTTCAGTGACTTTTAAAGGGCAAACCACTGCCAGACTATAGATAGTTTAGAAAGCAGAACACAGAGCACAGTCTAAATTTAAGCATCATATTTGGGTAGCCAGAGTTAGCTGATTAGACTGGAACAACAGCACTATGACCAGAAAAAATGTTGACAGTCATGAAATGCCATAGATAGCCTAAAAAGGAGGGATAAAAAATTCCATATAGTCAATTTGCCAAAGAAGGCAGGAGCAATTACCTCTGCAATGTGCCCTTCAGCTGTGAGTCAAAGGAGTCAAGTTTTAGCAAGAGCCATGTTTTGGCATGAAGTGATTTCTGCACCAGAAACATATAGTCCTTTATTTTATTTCCTGTCTACAAAGTAGATGTGTTGCCATGCCTGATTTGATGATGAATTTAGATAGTGATGGTCGCCATCTGAGCAGGCTTGATCAGCGGCTTGATTTTAGCTGGTCTCATCAGAGAATGGGCCTTTACCGTAAACATCTACGTGGGTGATGAAGTCTGTCTGAGCGCCAGCTGAGATTTGTTTCCACAGTTCATGGCTCCAAAAGGAGGTGTATTTAATCTGCTACTCTGTGGTCTTCCAAGTGACAGACAAGACACCTGGGACACTGGCAGCAGCTCAAATGTTAATAAAAATGTAAAAAGATTCATGAAGTGTAGTATTGGCCAGAGCTATTAAGACTGTCTTGAGTTCTGCCCATTGATTGGAGTGACCCATCCACTTTTGTTTACAAGTAGCTGGCACAAAGACTGTCAGTAGTGGTTCAGTGGACACCACTAAGTTTTAATTTAGCTGAGCCATCAGTAAATCAGCCTAGAAATTTAGAAGAACACCTGTGAATTAAAGACCCCCATTGAGCCCACAGCATTGCTTCATGAAGGCAGTGAAGTTAATGTTTCCTTCAAAGATCTAACTGCCTCATAAAGGCAATATGATGTTCTGGCCAGTCTAGCTTTGCTCTTGACTGTACCATTTCCATTTGACTAGTGAGGCTTGCTGAATTTCCTTGTTAATGATGTTGGACATCTTTTTATATGTTTATTGGTTATTTCTATTTGTAGTCAGTGCGTCATCTGTTACCACTATTTGCCCAGTTTTTTACTTGTTCATACCGATATTGCTTTGTTAAAGTTCTTTTTTACTTGTCATTTATGGTATCTTTCACTATACAGAAGTCTGTAATTACTGCATATTCAAGTCTGTCCTATTGTACCTACATATCTTCTAGGTTTGGTGCATTACCTCAAAGATATTTTTCTACTCTAGTATTATTAAAATATTACTGTATGTTTTCTTCCAATATTATAGTATTTGAATTTTTAAACCATCTAGAATTCCTTTTTATATTTGAAGATAAGTAATCAAACTTATTTTCTTCTAAATAGTCAATATCTAAGAGCATTCATTGTATTATTATTCTTCCATTCGCCATTGATTTAAAATGCCTCCTTTTTTCCATGCAAAAATTCCAAATATGCTAGGATATATATGTTGGACTCTTTATCTGAGTCTAAAATTCTAGCATAATGATGCTGACAGGACAGGAAAATAATTATATGATATTGTTTGGAAATGAATAGTAATTTTTTGATATTGCCTTGTAGCTCATAATATCATTGCATTTTTCAGATCATGCTTAAATGTATATTTTTTCATTTTTTATAATGTTACAAGAATTAATAATAGATCTTATATTACATTTAGGAAAAGATAGAATGAAATTTAGTTTTCATAAGGAACTCTTCAATAGCAAAAATAGATTTAACTTTAAAGCATCCCAATAACTAGGATCATCTTTTTCAGTAAGGAAAACCATCACTTCATTCTATATTTATACCTACTCTGTTGCCAGGAAACTAAAGATGTGAGTGAGGTTAGAGGGGGAATAAGGATCTACATCTTCTTTTTGGCAATTTTTTTTATCTTGATGTCAAGACCAAGATCTACTGAAGTCCATATAACTGACCTCTCAGTCTTATGTGAGGGAAATCGTGAATCCTTAACTATATTTAATTACAGATTACGGAGATCTCATCATCACCAAAGCAGTAACCTCTCTAGCTCCTAAATCTTGGTATATGATATCCCCAAAATAAATCTTACATTAACTGGGACATTGATATGTAATTCTATTTCAAGCTTAATTACTGCTATTTGGTTCTTGGGTTTAGCCTTCAATCCTGTATATGGAGTGTAGTTATTCATAGTTTAATGTTGGATATACTAACCATTCTAGCAAGATGGAGACTTGATTGCTTTTCTTTTAAGACAAGTAGGGAATGCATGCTCAGCACTCTTCCCAATTATGCCATTTAATTTTTACTACAATCCAGTAAATTAGATTTTATTATGTTCATGTTACTGATGGGAGAAATCCTACTCAGATTAAATGATCTGGCCAATGCTAAGAGCTAACAAAGAACAAATTTGGAATTTAAAACTTTGTAAAATTCCAAAGTCCATGGTCTTTTTCCTATACGATTCAAATTAACCTTCAAGGAGCTGATTTAAAGATGCATACTGATAGCCCTAGGCAGTGACCCTGCTGATTGAATGCATGGTAGGGGAAGGCTTACAGAGTCAGGAGGCATATTTTGGTTACTTTCGGGCTACAACACATATATTAAGAGAGAGATTTGTCGTTATTTTGTTTTTAAATTTGAAGCGTGTGTTTAAAATACAATTTCAGCTGTTATTTAGATCATTTCTCCCCACACTCCTTTTTTTAGGGGAGTTCTGTTACTTATTTGAATACAGCTTGGCTCCTTTGTTTCTGTTTGTGTTCATTTCTGAATAAGAAATCTCACAAGACAGTGTTACTGCCTTCCCTCTTTCTATACCTTGTTTCCTTCCACTCAGTTGCTGTAAGTCAGCAATTACTTTAGTTCTGATTTATACTTTCAGTTCTCTTTTAGAAAAAAAAAAGATAAAGCAGATATGTGTAGTTTTCTTATTTCGAACACTATCTTTTTTTAAAATGTAAATTGTGTCACTCTACTGCTTAAAACCCTCCAGTGGCTTCTCATCACTCTCCTGATAAAGCCAAACTCCTTATATGATCTTACAGAATCCAAATTATCTAGTCTTGGCTAACTCTTTGACTTCATTTTCCAGCATTCTACGATTAGTCATTCCACTACATCTCCTTGAAAATACACACACTGGTCCTTGCCTCATGATCTTTGAACTTGCTAAACTCTGCTCAGAGTACCCTCTACACAGTTCACCCTCGTATGTTACTGCTTTTATCTGCTCAAATGTCACCTTTTTAGGGAGGCCATCTCTGGCAACCCCCTTATCATTCCTTCTCTTCCTTTTACTTTGTTCTGGTTGGTTCCGTAGCATTTGATACTACCTGATATTATTTTATACATTCATTTGCTAATCGATTATTTTCAGTACCACTCACTATAATTTAACCCCTATGAGGCAAGGACATTTTCCTGTTCACCATTCAATCACCTATACTAGCACCATGCCTTTAAACAGTGGGTGCTCAAGACTTATTTGTTAAGTGAATTGATAAATTAATGAATCAATACTTCTCCATGTCTCTTTTTTCTGGGTTTGTTTCCCATCCTTTTTTCTGAGTTATGTTTTCAAACACTATTTTTTCTAATTCATTACTCTAGTTGTCTGTAGTATCCCCATTGATTTTTGCTGTTCCTACTGCTTTTTAAAATTTTTCAATCATGTTTTCCCTTTCCATGCAATTTTTCCATGATGTCATAATTTCCCTTTTTGTGTCTGTCTTCCTCCAGCAACGTCTTGTGTCGTATTGAAAATAAAGATTTTCTAATATCCTAACCTCTATCTTGTAGAAATCTCGTTTCAAAGAATGGGAGTTTTGCATTCTTCAGATTGATTTCCTTCTTTTGAACTGCTGAAGCATTTTTTCATCCCAGGGATTTTCTTCTCTTTGCATATCTTTACAGAGGCAGATCTGTGCTCAAGGTATATTGTGACTTGAGGGGGGTTCTCCTAAGAGACCGTGTATATCACTGGGAGTCTGCTAGGGGAGATAAAGAGGAGAATTTTGATTTACTGTGATTTTACTTTCCCAGTGTTTGGGACATCAAGGTATCACATGGGATAGAGTATGGAAGGAGGAACTGTTTCTTCTACAGGCTTTCTCAGTAAGGAGCAGCATCTCTGCTGAAGAAGGTCTTACTAAGCTTGTTGGGGTAGCTGGCTGTACCACTTTCTAAGCCAGATGGTCGCCCTTATAATAAATTGAATATTTATTATATTTATATATAATTTATTTATATAATTAATATATAATATAATTAATATATTAATATTAATATAATTTATTATATATAATTTATTATTATTATATTGAATATGCCAAGCATGGAGTAAACATTTTTTAAAGTCCTTGCTCTTTTATCTGTAGTTCTCCCAAGGTTGCCAGTTAAACAAAATTGTTCCCCAAATATATACTAAACTATATGGACCATTTTTACCACATAGGCCCAAGCTTCTGACTAAGGATACCATCAGGGTCCAATTCAGATACTGCAGGAGTTCCTTGCATGTACTTTTCACTTTCCTGATTGACAGGCTAAAATAAATTTCCCTATATTTTTAACTATCTTTCCCAAACTTGGAGAATCTGGAAGAGAGGTGTCCATTAAAGACTATATTCAAGTTACCATTACAGAAAGTTAGTTGCCTGTCTTTTAATTTTTAACGTTATATGAAAGGACAGAGACTAATATAATCACCCTAGGTACCTACCTCCCAGTTCATTTGTGTATCAAATATAACTTCCTTGGTGATGATATTTTTGTTCACTTACCATATTACAAGACTGACATTTTTAGATCTATTTTCCTATAATTTATTGGTGACAGGTATTATATTTTCATGGATCTTGATTTGTTTTTCACCTTCTATCCTGAACATATCAATATCTCAGAGCCAAGATTTGCCTTTATCAAATGAATAGTCCTGGGGGGGTAAAAAAAAAAAAAAAAGGAAGCAATTGCCAGTGAGAAGAGTGTATCAAGAATGAATAATAATTTTTAAAATGTTAGAGGAAGGGGCGCCTGGGTGGCTCAGTCATTAGGCGTCTGCCTTCGGCTCAGGTCATAATCCCAGGGTCCTGGGACTGAGCCCCGCATCGGGCTCCCTACTCTGCGGGAAGCCTTCTTCTCCCTCTCCCACTCCCCCTGCTTGTGTTCCCTCTTTCGCTGTGTCTCTCTCTGTCAAATAAATAAATAAAATCTTTAAAAAATAAATAAAATAAAATGTTAGAGGAAACATGTTTAGTTGATATATTACATCTGTTTTCCCTCTTGTCCTATTTCCTCACTGTGCTCTAAAAAGCTGAAGGAAGGGAAAGAGAAATTCACAGGAGGAAATTTTCCTCAAATTCTACTGTGTTACTTTAAATTAGCCCAATCCACCCATGACACAGTGGCTAGTAGTCTTAACACAGTATGTAAATCCTTTCTTGGCCATTCCTCTGGACTCCCTTACTCTACTACTATTTCATCTTCCAGTTCTGCCTGTTTCCTATCTCCTTTCCTTTTAGGTTCTGGTCACATACCCTTGGCTCTCATGGTAAAATTGATTTCACAGGTTTTGATTCCTCTGTGTGTCTAAGCACTCAAGACATCCTCATCCTCTGGCTTCTGGTGTCAGTGTTGAGCTGCTTCTGTTACATTTTTATTTCTGATTAGGGCAGCAGAGTATAGTATGTAAGGGGATAGATTAAAGAGCCAGAATGTCTGGATTTGAAAGCTGGGTTCATGTTTAATCAGCTGAGGATCCTGGGTAAGCAACTTCTCTAGTTTCCGTAAAGTTTTCTAAAAAGTCATGATTATAATAGTATGAACCTTAAAGGCTTATTTCAAGGAGGAAACAAGTTGATATTGGTAAACTTGGCCTTGGTAAACAAGTTGATATTGGTTGATATTGGCCTCAAACAGTGACTGATGCATGAAAATTGTTATGACCATCTTGTAAGTAAATAAAATAAAATGGCCCATTAGCCCAGCCTACCTCCCATGGGGTGAGAAGCAAACTAAATATGTTTTAGTTTCCATTTTCCAACAGGAAGCCTGGTTCTTAAAGTTAAATCATTCTCTGCTTTGGATTTATCATCTTCCGAACCAGAATCTTGGGCACCTGCTTCTCTTTTTGGCTCTTTATGTCATGCTTCCAGAAAGCCCAAAATTTGGCACTGAACAGCAATAGAATGAATGATTGCAGGGTTTAGGGCCCTAATTAACATTACAAATACTTAAAACCTACAAGGACTTTGCATTTAAGGAGATATAAAATTTACAGGCAACATAGAAGCTGGACATTTTGTGGGGCATTTTCTTCAGGTTGGACCTGAAAACCTGGGCAACAGGACTGTAAACGCACTTCTAAGTGAATAAGACCCGGTTCCAAGTGAAAAGATTAACTCTACTCTTTTTTTTTTTTTTTGAGATTTTTGAAATTTTTATTGATCTTTTCACCTCCTATGTTCATAGATGGGGCTTGCAGTGGTGATAATATATACCTAATTTTCATTCTTTTTTCTTTTCCTTTTTAATTTTAACTCCAGTGTAGTTGACATACAGCGTTATATTAATTTAGCTGTACAATACAGTGACTCAACAATTCCATATATTACTCAGCGATCATCAAGAAAAAATGTACTCTTAATCCCCATCACCTATTTCACCCATCCCCCTACCCATCTCTTCTCTGATAACCATCAGTTTGTTCTCTATGTTAAGAGTCTGTTTTATGGGGCTGTCTCTCCCCCCCCTTTTTTCCTTTGTTCATTTATTTTGTTTCTTAAATTTCACAAATGAATGAAATCATATGGTATTTGCCTTTCTCTGACTGGCTTATTTTGCTTAGAGTAATACTCTCTAGATCCATCCATGCTTTTGTAAATGGCAAAAATTCTTTCTTTTTATGGATAATTAATATTCATATATATATATAATCTCACCTCTTTTTTATCTATTTATCTATTGATGGACACATAGGTTGCTTCCATAATTTGGCTATTATAAATAATGTGGCAATAAATATAGGTGTGTGTGTATACCTTTGAATTAGTAGTTTTTGCATCCTTTCAGTAAATACCAGTAGTGCAGTTACTGGATCATAGGGTATTTCTATTTTTAATTTTTTGAGAAAAATCCATATTGTCTTCCACACTAGTATACCAGTTTGCATTCCTACCAACAGAGACAAGGGTTCCTTTTTCTCCACATCTTCACCAACATTTGTTGTTTCCTGAGTTTTTGATTTTAGCCATTCAGACAGGTGTGAGGTAATATCTCATTGTGTTCAGGAAATTTGCATTTCTCTGATGATGAGTTAATTGTGTATCTTCTTATGTGTCTATTGGCCATCTGGATATCTTCTTTGGAAAAATGTCTGTTCATGTCTTCTACCCATTTTTTAATTGGATTATTTGGTTTTTTGGTTTTGAGTTGTATAAGTTCTTTATATATTTTAGATACTAACCCTTTATCAGATATGTCATTTGCAGATATTTTCTCCCATTCAGTAGGTTTTCTTTTAGTTTTATTGGTTGTTTCCTTTTCTGTGCAGACAGTACAAAAATAGATATGTAGATCAATGGAACAGAATAGAAAGCCCAGAAATAAACCCACAATTATAAATGTGGTCAATTAATCTTTGACAGAGGAGGCAAGACTATGTAATGGGAAAAAGCCTTTTAAACAAACAGTGTTGAGAAAACTAGAGAGCAACATGTAAATGAATGAAACTGGACCACCTTTTTACACCATCCACAAAAATAAATTCAAAATGGATGAAGGACCTAGATGTGAGAACTGAAACTGTAAAAATCCTAGAAGAGAGCACAGGCAGCAATTTCTCTGCCATTGGCCATAACAACATCTTCCTAGATATCTCTCCTGACAACAGCAACTGAAGTATTGGGACTATATGAAAATAAAAAGTTTTACTCTTTAATACCTCAGATTCATCTGGTTTATTCAAGAAAATCACTTTCAATGTTCGTTTGATTCATCTCCTATGCTCTTATCAAAAAGGAACCTCCAAAACATTTTTCACATTCTCACTTCATTCTCAAATAGCCTAATTTCTTGACTGAACTTCAGTTTCTTCAAATTTAGAATTTGATTGTTTTTGAATTGCTGGAATCTTATCCACCCAGATGATCTCATCTGTATTGCTAAGTTTCTGTTAGGGTCAAGTTGACATTTTGTTTTTCTCCAAGTTCAGATATTATCCAAAGATTGAAAATAGTTTCCCACACTTCAAATTAGCTTAATTAACATTTATTTACACCTAGTTCTCATTAATTCCTTTAAAAAACTCTGTCAAATATTTTAATTCTGGAAGTTTTTTACTCTCATTTATCTTTGATGCATTTCTATTTTCACTAAAGAACGTCTTTTTTTTTTTTCAGTTTATCTCGAGTTATATTGATTTGAGAAAGAACATCTGTCTTTTATCATTAGTTTGGAAGGGATTGTACAAATACTGGTTCTGTCTCCATGACAAGAAAGAACAAAAACATGTGAATCAAAAGATTCGGCTTGAGTCCTGTATTATGTAACTACAGTCAAATGTTATGTCTTAGCTATAGGAAAGAGAATGGTAGAAAGAATGAGAAACCCAAATCTGACCTTTGAAAAGACCTTGTATCAGAATGGACTTCTGAGTCCAAATGTAGGCCAACATAAAAAGGTTAGAACAAATTCTTCCAAAATGTAATAAAGAGACTTATTTGGCACGGTGGAGTGATAAATATTGGAACTTAACTGTTCATTTGATGTCCAAAAGGATCAACAATATTGTTTTGTAGGTAGTAAACAGATTAGTTAAGTTACAATTCTCCCAATTTGTTCATATATAAGGCGGATTTTTGGTATAAGAATTTATTTGAATCAAAATAGCTCTTTGTTCTCCTGCCTTATTAACTCCCCCCACCCAAACTGGTCCCCAGTCCATTTGGCAATGTTTGCCAACATTTGTGGCTTTTACAGTTGGGTGTGGTGGTGGCTACTGGTGTCTGGTGAGTGGAGAATAGGACCACTGCCAAATATCCTACAACGCACAGGACACTCTCCTACAACAAAGAATCAAGGGGTCAATAATGGCAAAGTTGAGAAACCCTGGATTAGGTGTTTAAAAACACACAGATAGTGGTTATTTGTAACCAAAAACTCATGCCATTTCAAGAAACTTGGAGAAATGTTCCTCACATTCCAACCACAAAATGAGACAAATTTCAAAATGTCTTTCCAGAAATAGGACATATGTAGCTACAGTTATATTTCCCTTTCACTTCCCTCCTTGATTTTCGTGATGTAGGATTTTAGGGGATGGAAAGGAGGTGGTTGTTGTAATATGTTTGAAGTGTTCTGTAATCTGTAGAGAACTATATATTTATAAGGAGCTATTGTAAAGATAAAAGCCCAGGGCATCCTTGAACGGGGTTCTTTGTTGTCAGATGCTGTTGCGGACTTTGTATAGTCACTACTCCAGGATATTTTATTTCCCCTATAGGTCATTCCCTTTGAGCATAATCTTTATCCTTACTCTTTTCACCTAGTACTGCCTGGTGGTGTTTTCAGCGCAAAGCATACTGATGCAGTTTTAGTATTAAGCTCTATTTTTCTGAAATGTCAGAGGTTGCGTTTCAAATTCTATACAGATGACTAAAACCCAGTTATTCTCCAGTTAAAAAAAAAAAATCTGCAGATGTATTTCCTGGCAGCTGTAGGGCAGACAGCCATTGTTGCTGCAATCTGATCAAGTCTTTTGAAGGGCATTAGTACCACCCAATTGTCTCTGGGCCTCTGAATCATGATTTATTACAGTAATACTTCCCATTGTTCACCCTAGGAGCTTTCAGAAATAGCTTCCTTGGTAGTTCCAAATACATTTGGAAGATCAACTGGAGGAGCAAGTGTTAGAGGGAATCTGAACCTTTGCTTTACTGATGAGAGGAACCAGAGAATGTATTATCATCACAGCCAGAAACAAACATCTTTACTGTTTAGAAGCTGGAGTGTTTTTAAGATACAAGGACAGCCCGTACAACCTGTATAAGCAAGTAATTTTGTAATACGACTCTAAATCCCTTAGATACAAAGAGGGATTTCTCTCCTGTCTACATGTTACTTCATATATAGAAGATGACCCCTATCCTTGGTTAGTAGCTGAATCAAACAATTAACTCTGTGTTGCCAAATCTGGGAGAGAAATATTTCATATACAGGTCATAATTTGAATAATTATACTTCCTGGTTCTAGATTTTGACAAGACATTGTGAATTAGAGATGAAAAATATCAAGGAGCCATTAAGACTAATTTGTTTTTAAATACTTTCTCCAAAGCATTCTCTGGTAAAAAGTGAGTATTGGTCTTTTCTTAAAAGCTAAGGCAATATTTCTGGTATTCCCTTCATAGAGCTGTCCCTGACTTTTCACTGAGCCAACTCATGAGGATTTGCAAGAATCCACTCCAGATGGTTCTATTATCCCATCTTCTAGATCTGAAAAAAACCGCTTCTCTGTTTTGTAAATTCTTGGCTTCCTTAAAGCCCACCATTTGAAGAGGAAAGATTTTCTTTCTTAATTTCTTTTTCTTTCTTTCTTTCTTTCTTTCTTTCTTTCTTTCTTTCTTTCTTTCTTCCTTCCTTCCTTCCTTCCTTCCTTCCTTTTGTGGGGGGTAATGGATATAGTAAATAGATATTTAATTCAGGGCTCCTGGGTGGCTCAGTGGGTTAATGACTCTGCCTTCAGCTCAGGTCATGATCTCAGAGTCCTGGGATTGAGGCCTGCTCAGCGGGGAGCCTGCTTCCTCCTCTCTCTGCCTGCCTCTGCCTACTTGTGATCTCTCTCTCTCTCTCTCTGTCAAATAAGTAAATAAAATCTTTAAAAAAAAATGCCATTGTGAAGTGTTGGTCTGAATCTGGGAAGTGATTTTGTTGAGATCTTCAGTGTGGGTATGGCTTTTAGGCTAGTCTTGAATCTTAGAGACATAGAGTTTAGGACAGAAATGAAGGCAGGAATAACTGTCAAAAAGTGAAGCAAAGTAAAATGGAAATTTAAAGTAGCTGATGAGAAAGCTGTGGCATCACATGACTTCTGTTCTTTGACCATAACTAGTACCAAACTAGTGCCGGAGGTGGCTAAATCTGTGCCAGTAACCTCTTAGGGCCACGGGTTTTCTACAGTTAATAATTTGAATTCCTTACATCTCCCATTCCTTTTCACTTAAAACAAAATCCCCCCAAAACTGATATTCAGATTCATGCTTATCTCCTTCCCTAAAACCCCAGAGAAAGTGGTAGCATTCCTCCTTCTCAATGCTAATCCATTGCTTATACTTTTAATCCCATCCCCTTCAGCTACCTCCAGGGCCTTGTTCTAATTATTCCCTATCTCCTCTATTTTATTTTATTTCCATTTTCCTTTCTATTGTGATATAACGACACATAGTAAGGCATCAACTTGATCATAGCTGTACAAATTGACATTTTTCATATACATATATATCCATGTATTCAACATTATATATATGTATTCTCTACATGCATTAATATATACATATGTGTGTGTGTGTGTGTGTGTGCGTGTGCATGTAATCAACATTTCCAGCTTCCAGCAGGCTTCCTTATGCCCTAACCAGTCCACACTTCCCCCAAAGGTAATTACTATTCTGACTTCGATCATCATAGTTTGTTATGGCTTTCTTTTTCATTTCATTATTTATTTATTTATTTTTATTTTATTTTTTTTAGAGACAGAGTATGCGTGCATAAGGAGGAGGGGGAGAGGGAGAGAAAAAGAGAGAATCTCAAGCAGGCTGCACACCCAGCATGGATCCCAATGTGGGGCTCAGTCTCACAACCCTGAGATCATGAGCTGAGCAGAAATCAAGAGTCAGGGGCTTAACCGACTGAGGTACCCAGGCACCCCCAATTTTATAATTTAGTTTCAGTGGCATCATAGATTGTGTACTCTCACATCTGCCTTCTTTTGCGCAGCATTACATTTATGTGCATCGTTTGTATCAGGGTGTGTGAGAGTATTCATTTCTCCACTGCTCTGCATAATTGCACTCTATGGATATTTTGTGATTTATTTATCTATCCTACTGCTCATGGGCACTACTATTGTTTTCAGCATGAGGTTTTTATAAGTAATGTTGTCATGAACATTGCAATTCTTAATAATGAACACATTATTAATTTCTTTTGTAAATCTCAGAATAGAATCAAAGGTTCAAAGGTCTATGGGATGTGAGTGTGTGTGTGTGTGTGTGTGTGTGTGTGTGTGTGTGTGAGGGAGGGAGCTGTGGTACACACTACTAAATAGTTTTTTAAAGTTGTGTCATTTTTACTACTGTATGAAAGTTCTAATTGCTTCACATCCTTGGTATTATTAATTCCTCATTTCATCCATTCAGGTGAAATACAGTGGTATCACATTGTGGTTTTAATTTGAATTTCCCTGATGACTTTCTATGTTGAGGATTTTTCTATAGACTTTTTCCCTAACTGGCCCTCTTTCATACAATGTCTATGCAAATTTTTTGCTTACTAAAGAATATGATTGTTGTTTTTTTTCTGATAGTTCTTATTATATTTTGGACTTAAGTTTGTTTCAGATACATGTATTATAAATATTTTCTCTCAGTATGAAAACTGCTCTATCATAATCTGATTTTTATCCTTTTAGAAACAGCAAGTTCTTATTTTAAATGTTTTCCAGCTTGTAAAACTTTTCTTTTGTAGATTGTGCTTTTGTGATCCATTTAAGAAAACTTTATCTATCCCAGGTCATAGAGATTTATCTAGAAGCTGTAATGTTTTACCTTTGTCATTTCAGTCTATGATATATTTTGAACTGTTTTACATATGTTGTGAAGGTGGAGGTCATGATTTAGTTTTGAATATGTATGTCCAATTGGTCCAGTAAATGGGACTCTAAAAATCATTTATTATAAAGATGAATTTTCTGTTACAGAATTATATTGATGTTCTAGTTTTATATCAAGTGAACATGTATGTTTGGTTGTAGAAACTCTATTCTTGTTCCCTTAGTATATTTGTTTATCTTTTAATCAATCCCATCCTGCCTTTACTAATTTGACTATAGTAACTTTTTTTTTTTTAAAGATTTTATTTATTTATTTGACACAGAGAGAGAGATCACAAGTAGGCAGAGAGGCAGGCAGAGAGACAGGGAGAGGAGGAAGCAGGCTCCCCGCTGAGCAGAGAGCCCGATGCGGGCCTCGATCCCAGGAGCCTGAGATCATGACCTGAGCTGAAAGCAGAGGCTTTAACCCACTGAGCCACCCAGGCGCCCGACTATAGTAACTTTTGATACTTGCTACTGTATATCCTCCAATGTTACTGTTCTTGAAGGTTTCCTCGGATAGTCTAGGTCCTTTAATTTCTACATAAATTTTAGAATCAGCATTTCAATTTTATGCATATTTCAGTTAACATGTATCCAGCTAGAAAGAGTGGACATTTTTAAATCAGTGAGTTTACCAATATAGGAATATGATACTTCCCCATTTATCAAGATCTTTGATTTCTCTTAATAGTAACATGTATGTTGAAGTCACATACATCTTTTGTTAAAGTCATTCCTAAGTATTTGATGGTTTGGTTTCTTATAAATAACACTGTTTTTTTAATTTAATTTTTAAATTATTTATGCCTAAAATCTAAAATACATTTGATTTTTATATATGACCTTGTATCTAGCAATGTTGCTAATTTTCCTCATAACTCCATAGTTTTGGGGCCCTTTTAAGAAAAGTATACTTTTTCTAAGTACAGCCAAGTCATCTTAAAAAAAGAAAAAAACGGTTTTACTTCTTCCTTTTCAATCTTTATACATGTATTTATTTTTATTATCTTATCTTACTAGATAGAACCTCACTAATGCTTATCACATTTAGGTTTCTTTCCTTCCACAGAGATGGGAGACATGGGTCTCATCTTCGAAGGTGTGGACTGTAACAAACAACAAATTATTTTGGCATCCTTGATCTTTCCCAGGCAGGCATTTTTTTTAAAAAGATTATTTATTTATTTATTTATTCATTCGTTCATTCATTCGAGACAGAGAGAACTAGTGGGGAGGAGGAAAGGCTGATAGGGGCATAAAAAGAGGGCTCGATCCCAGGACACTGAGATCATGACTTGAGCCAACAGAGCCACCGAGATGCCCCTCATATGCAGGCATTTTTTTTAAATTAACATATAATGTATTATTTGTTTCAGGGATACAGATCTGTGATTCATCAGTCTTACACAATTCACAGCACTCCCCATAGCACATACCCTCCCCCAATGTCCATCACTCAGACATCCCATCCCTCCCACCCCCCTTCCCTCCAGCAACCCTGTTTGTTTCCTGAGATTGAGGGTCTCTTATGGTTTGTCTCCCTCTCTGGTTTTGTCTTGTTTCATTTTTCCCTCCCTTCCCCTATGATCCTCTCTGTCTTGTTTCTCAAATTCCTCATATCAGTACAATCTTATGATAATTGTCTTTCTCTGATTGACAGGCATTTTAAAGGCACTAGGGTAACCCTACAGACAAGGCGTTAAGCTGCTGGAAGCCTATGCTGGAATTTGGAGAGGGTCTTTATTATTTCCAAGAATAGTTCATGCTTACATCTTTATATTTTTGAATTTTTTTCAAATGACCATAATACAATTTGGATTTCCATTAACCATTCAGATAATTTTTGTTATGCTGTTATTTCCAAAATAAAATTAACATATTTCTGTTTTAATTTTATGACCTTTCTGCAGATATTGTCTTCTTTAGCTATCACTTTCTTCTTGAAATTTTCTTTTTCTTTCTTGCCTATAGAAACAATTTATTCTTATAATTATTCTAGTTCTTCAAATGTTTCTTTTCTTTTCCTATGGTTAGTCCTCTGCTTCTCTCCATCCCTCAAAGATTAGTGTTTAAACCTCAGCACTTGCTGATCTCCTTATCACTATACTATTGCCTTAACTTTCCCAAATCTTAATCTTGAATCCCTCCCCAAATCCAGACATATTTCCAGGCACCTGGTGGAGATCTTCTAGCTGAGAGGAGTCTCTTTACAGCAGTAACTGATAACACCAATTTCTCAATGCTGCTGTGTTTGTAATTACTATACCAGCTTCTTAAAATTTTTCTCTTCCATCATTCATGCCTAACTTCCTTGTTTAGCATTCCAGATTTAACTCAAATATCATTTCTTGTGAGAAGTCTTTCTTAACCCTGTTTTAGTCTTTTCTCCTTTTTTCTTATATTTGTTCATATTTCAATTATATGACTTATTTTAATTACTGAAACTATTGGCTTTATTTTGCCCTAACAAAAATTTGTAGTAGGTTGTCTTTATTTAGCATGTCTCTTTTAGAACAGGTTTCAATCTTTGGATATTGAATTAGACTATACTTTTCTTCCAATTCCTTGAGTGTTAGGACTTTGTTCATATATCTCTCTCTGGCACCAAATCAAGTGTCTTCCGTGTGGAAGATAATACAATTTTTTTAAAAGTAAATGGCCACTAGGTGGCCTGTAAATAAGGGAATGTATGTAAGGTAATCTCATACAACAATCTTGTCTGAATTTTGTCATACTGGAATACAGAGAAACAAAAGAGAAAGTCATGGCGTAGCTGTCCTTAACATCACTGAATAGTAAGACTCTCTCTTTTGGGGAACGGTTAGGAAGCATGATTAACACTGTTGAGATCTTCCTGAAGACTAGTTTCAGGTGGGTAACTATCACTTATTGGAAAAACTATCACTTATTGGAAAAGATAGGAACATATTTTATATATTTGGAGAATCCACATATTTTTAAGTCACTAATTTCAATGTTTCTAAGTTCAGTTTGTCTTTATTTACCATACTCTTTTTAGAACAGAATTCAAGCACTGAATATTTAATTATACTAGTGTTACCTTTCAAGTCTGAATTTTGCATTTCATTCATAAGGCCACAGTAAATAAAATAAATGCATTCATTCACACTTGAATGAATCAATTAAGGAGTTATTCACTGACTTTAGTTAATTTTCAAGTGTTTGCTAATTTATCTTCAAGTTCCCTTTTTATTTCCAATTTTAATAGCACCTAGACTTTCTTTCAGAGATATCGTCAGTAAAATGAAAATTTAGAAGTCTTTTGTGGGTGGTGGTTTTTTAGGAGTAGAGCACCATATTCCTAGTATTTCTAGCTCAAACTTTATTTTTCAAAGCCAACAAACTTTTCATTTCCAAATATTGTTGTGACTTCATCTCCATTCTGGAATTAATAGCTAAGCATTTTCTCTCTTTTCCATCATTTAACTCCTTCCTTCTTACACAGACTTTGCCACTCTTCTTCTCTTTGAAATATTTTATGGCTGGCATATCCTAAACAGAAAATGCATTAGTGTATCCCTTCTTTCAATTTGAGTTAAATCATATTCATTTTCAACTAACTTAATTACAAATTTTCTTCTTTCTTGTCATTATTGTGTCCTATTCACTAAGCAAACTTATTAGCATGTTTCAGATCATCATTTATATTTTAAAACTTTATCTACAGGAAAAAACCTTTGAAATAATGTAATTTTCTCTCAGCACATGAATTTTAAAAATAAAAAAATAGTTTAAAATGTCAAATATCTTCCAAATCTACAATTTGGAGAATAAGTTATTCATAAAGAAAAAATACAAAATTATGATGTCTTGATACCTATGAAGTGATTAAGATGTGTCTAGAACTCTGTTAAATGCTCCTAAGGCATTCTTTCATTTAGTCTTCAAAGAGATTTTATGAAGTTAGTACTTCTGTAATTCCAATTTTACAGACGAGGCTACTGAGACTTAGAAAAATTAAGGAATGTGTCCAGTATCCCACAGTATGTAGGAGGAAAAGCTATAGACCAAATATTGCTCATCATATGACCCTTGCCCATTGTTCTAGTTAAATAAATGTGAAATTTAAACAGGCTGTAGAAGATCATCGTGATACTGAATGAGGATGGAACTATCACTAATGATTTTCATTTTATTATTTTCTGGTATTTGACTGTCTTATGAAATAAGAATGTCCCAGTATTTTTTAAACTCAGTACATTCCCCAGTTTACTTAGTTTTCCTTAGGAGAAAGAGGACAGTCTATCAGATAAAGTGTCAGCAAAATGACCTTAAGATATGTACTCATCAAAAGAACAGCCTGCCACTTCAACAAGAAAATAATGGACCCTCTCTAAAAGACCAGCTGGTAGTAGAGTACTCGGACATTTGGGAAACAACTTCGAAAGGAAAAGGAAAGGAAGGAAATGCTTTCATGCCATATAAAATGTTTTCACTTCTGTGTAAATTTACCCCATAGCATATCTTCTTTTATAAATTTATATGACGGTATTTACTCAGAAAATATGTCATGCTAAATTCTTCATTTATTCCAAAATCGACTTTAAGTTTAGTCTTCCTAAAAGTTCCTTGGAAGTTCACATTTATATGTCTCAACTGTGATGTTCTTCTTTGATCTTTATTAGCATCTTCATAGCCAGGATTTTTAAGAGTGCTTTTTTGTTTTTTTTTTCAAGTTGTAGAATATTTCCAACTGTATGATTGCTAGTTGAACTAATCAAATATTATCAGAGATGAAAGTAGGATCAGGTTGATTTAACTCCATGGGAATGAAATTAATGAGACTGTGTTTTGAATCGATGTTCCATTTATTTACCTGATCAAATCAATAATCTGAGAATAGATAGGCAGTTGTAGGAAGACTCTAAAAAGACTAAAAGGGCTAGCAAACTTTACTCTGATATTGTTGCAAAACTTGCTTTTGTCCATTATATATAGTGTGGGGAGGCAGGTCTTAATTGGTTATCGTGAAGCCATTCATGAGGATATGGACATCTAACAGTGGTGAAAGGGAAAGGGGAATATAAAGGTCTTCCTGCCTTTGTGTATACTATTTTCCTCACAGGAAGATGCACTGCCTCTTTCTGTTTGCTAAACTCTTATTTCTGATGAGATGCTATTCTGGCAATTGGTTCAGAAATGTGCACTCTCCGATCTATAAGTCCTCTGAGGTTTCTGTAATCACTACTCTGGGTCAGGGAGCTAGGCCTAGGTCATCACAGAGACCACTGGCAGTGTCTAAATCCATAGTTCTCTTATTTTTACCGTTTTTCTTGCAACCTAGAGAGTTACCTGTTATTTTTAAAACTACTCTGAAGTTGAGGGAAAAAATTAGATCAGGCAGTCTTCCAAAACATTGCATTTTATATCTCAGCATGAATTTAATGCCTGTTTTCTGATATGACAACTACCTCTTGGATCAGTGGATGCTTTACAGTTAGCTGTCCATATGGAAGAGGTCCTTGGGATCAAAGAAAGTACAGTGCCATTTTCAAAATACGTATTCTGTTTGGGGGTTAGTACATGTTGATCTGATAAGCATTTATTTATACTAATTTTGAAGAGCTGAGCTAACTAATAAGATAATTATCAGACTTAGTGCTAAAGAGAATTCTGTATGATAATTTTTTGCGCTCTTCTGAGACCACATCTAACCTGTACAAGGCAGACAATTATATTTTCTACTTCTGATTTTACATCTTCTGTTTATTATCCAGCATAGGCAGGCATTCCTTATGCATAACTACATGACCATCTCAAAGTTGGTTGGAGTGGAAAGGGTAGAAAATAGAATTCTTGATTCATCTCTTTTGATAACTATCTACTAGTCAAACTTTATTCCTTTTTGTTACAAATCTTTTATGATCCCAATGTGTCTTTGGAACACGTGACAAACTCCTGTTGCATTGTTTTAAAGAAAAAATCTAATGTCAATAGCAATAATTAGTCATGAAACTCAAAAATGTTTGAGCACTTATGGTCTAGCTATTATGCTGGTTGCTAAGAATAACTGGTGAGGACAGACCCAGACCTTAAGTACATAAAACTTAAAGTCTAAAAAAAAAATCTTCAGAAAGTCAATTCTCATGCAAAAAAATTTAAACAATATGCCAAATATAAAAGCATTTTGGATCATCTGTAGTTTTGGAATATATTAATCATTCCACTCGTCTGAGCATTGATAATGAAAGGTTTTTATTTACTAAAAAGCAAATAAACATGCAAACCATGATATGTTAGAGTTCTCCAAAGAAACAGCACCAACAGGACATATAGATATACATTTACTTATTATGGGGATTTACTATGGGGATTGGCTTATTCAGTTTATGGAATCCAAGAAGTACCACAAACTGCCATCTGCAAGCTGGCAAACAAGGAAAGTCTGTGGTATAATTCAGTCAGAGTGCAAAGGCCGTAGAACTGCAGGAGGTGAACATATGATTCCCAATTTGAGGCCTAAGGCCTGAGACTAGGGGTTTCTGGTATAAGTCTCAGAGGATGAAGGCTTGAGAACCAGGAGTTCCAATGTCTGAGAACAGAAGATGAATCCCAAGTCAAGGAGAGAGATAATTCACCATTTCTCTGCCTTTTTGTCTTATTTGAGCCCTCAGCTGAGCAGATTATTCCTGCCCACATTGGTGAGGGGTGAATCTTCTTTACTCAGTCTACTGAGTCAGATGCTAATCTCTTTCAGAAACACCTCACAGACACACCCAGAAATAATGTTGCACCAGCTCTCTGGGCATCCCTTGATTCAGTCAAAATGACACATAAAATTATCCATCACAGATGATAAATACAATGTAGTAAATGGTGATGTAATTCTGTATCAGATATAATTGATAAAAGTCATAGTACCAGTCTTGGTAATTAAGAATCATTCATTCCTGATGCCAAAGCCCTCTCCAGCAAACAGGGTTGTGGGGCAGTGCCTTGAGGCCTGACTCTGGAGTCAGACGACTTGAGATGGAATCCTAACTTCACTACTATACTAATTGTGGGAAAGATTGTGGGATGCGATTTTTGTCAGTTTCTTCAGTTTCCTCATTTCTACAGTGAGGATAATAGAATCTGTTTCATGGATTGCTGCAAGGATTGCATGAGGTAATATAAGTAAAGTGTGTAGCAAAGTAAGCATTCATGTTTTAACCATTAGCCATTATAAATACTATTATTCACTTAACAGTTATTTATTGAGTAGAAGTTCTCTGACCAGGTTGTAAGATGTCAAAGGTAAGTAAGACTAGGCCCCTGTGTCAGTGAGCCTACTTTCCAATGAGGATAGTGAATATAAATTAGCTATACTTCACATTAAGTGGTTACTAGCGATGAGCTAATCATGCTATGGAGACGAAGGAATAATATCCATGGGGCAGAATAGATAAAGATGTGAACACTAAAGTTAAGTCTGTTTATCTGAAACAAGATAGCTTTTTGGTTTCTCTTGAAATAGAAGAATTTAATATTTCATGGAACTCCAATTTGAGTTTTACTTCGGAGTAAATGAAGTAATGCTGTAAAACCAAGTTTATTGGTGTGTAATAGATTAAGAATGGGAGTGGAGAACTTAAAATTTAGCAACACTATCTCATCTAGGGACAAAAGCAAGGCATTATGGAGAATATTATGAGACCATGTTTACTGAAAAATATGTTTTCCAAAAGGAAAAGAATTACCTGAAAATCATAAGCAAGGAATAATTTCAGGAACAGCACTGATGATTTTCCCTCGATACCAGCGTTATCTCAAGTAACTGACAAGTCTCAACACATGTATGCAATAAAAATGGAAAATCACTGATTTTTTTTAGACTGAGGTCTTTAGCAGGCAATGAACAATGTTTAATGCCATATGGAAGTAATTTAATATGAATTTTGCAATACTTGAACAAGCATCATCACCAAATCTGCTAAATGGAGTTACTGATTTTGTTTCTTTCTAGCGTGATGATTTAGTTGTGCAATGGTACTGTCACCAGATGAGATTAATCACAATAATGATGCGTCTTTTTGCTAAGGACATTATCATAAATCATTTGAATACAGCCCAGGAGAAAAGGTTTCTAGTTAAACTTTCTAAATGTTATAAAATGGTTATAAAGCATGAGCTGTTGGAAATAGACATTATTTTTATGTCACTTTGAGAGCATATGGCAAAATGATTATTCACTGATGCTAAAGTGATTTAGCAAACACACATACACATGAGTATCTTAAGAGATATTGAAAGTAATAGCACCCTACAGTACTGATTTCAGGTCATTCTGTTTCATGTCAGCTGCATTTATACGACCTTAGGTAATTCATTTAAAAATTGGGCCTCCGTTTCCTTGTATGTGAAACAGAAATAATACCCATTTCATAGGATTTTTATGAGGTCACATATCTTATAAATGCTCTATGACCTAAAAATAATTCTCCCTTTTTCTCCTCTCCCCCTTTTTGCTCATTCTTTCCTTTTCCTATTATTAGTTAGCCATAATTTACCAGGGCAGATATATATAGTGTATACTCTCAGAAGTATGTTATAGATTCACTTTAGCATCAAAGAACTAAAGCTACACTCAAGGAAATTCCTATTGCATTAAAGTTTTAGGTTACAGTTTATTATATTTTCATATCATGAGATTGTTTATCCTAAAAATCTATATACCAATCATAACAATATAGTCTCAAGTTGACAGTATAATCTTTTAGTTGGAGCTTAGCTCATGAACTTTAATTTCCTTATCTTTTAATAATAACCAGTTTGAAACTATTGTACATACAATGTGGTTTAAAATATCCAACTGGCACTAATTGTAATCACACAATACATAACACCTACTTTCTTCATAGCAGTATTGTGGAAATTAACTTTAAAAACTTGCAAAGCTCATTTCTAATTCTAAATTCTATTGAGATACTATATAATAGAAAAGCATTGAAAATATTTTTTTCAAAATTTCAATTCCAAAATAGTTTAGTATTCAAGTTTGGGGTTTTTTTCACCAGTGCTTTTCAGTTGAGCATTAATTACTAATGACAGGTGTAATGCTTAATGTAGCCATACATAGTGACTATTGGAAAGGTGAAGAGAGGATGAGCTTGGCCTGAAAAATGAAAGAGTTAAATTTTTCAATATTCCTTAGAAAAACTATATTTTAAAAATCTCTTAATCATAGAAACCCTACATCTCCTGCCTCCTAATCCAAATAGAAAGAATGAAGATAATTTCAGTACTCTCAGAAACATTCTAAATATCTAGCAGTTGCATTTTTATAAGTAAGATGAGACCTATGAATTGATTGAGATTGAGAGGTTGATCAAGCTACAAAATGCCAGAACTGAAGAATATGGTTTTCTGAGGCACGTTGCCTATAAAGTTTAATAGTGAAGGACAGGCTTAAATGGGAGAGGTCGGGTTCCTTCAATGGGATAAAACCTCTTGAGGGGGACTCGACTTGATTATCCATGAGGAAAGGGGAGATGCCACTGTGTGCTTCTTCACTTGCTTATTATTTCTAATCCTAACTTTTCCCGTCTTTAAGTATGGTAATCACAATAGTATCTACCTACCTCATACTGTTACTGTAAAGAATAAGGAAGTTGAAACACTTAAGCACTATGGCATGAAAGCAAGAATAAGAAATAAATGTGCTGTCCCTGCAGGGCTTCATGTGGTTTCCAGAAAAAGCTTCTTGTCAGCATCTGCATTCCACCTGTCTTCCCTTCCCTACTCTTTGTTTCTTCTGTCCTCTTCTCTTGTGTTCTTGCTGTCTTGTACTTATGACCATTTTGTTTTCTCTCTCTCATTCACTTTCTGACACCAAATTTCAGATTTTCTCTCTGAATTCCTATCCTCCCATTCTTTTTCTCTCTCAGTCTCTTTCTTTCAGTTCTCATCTATTTTTGCCATTCAAAGATTTTTTTTTAGTAAAGTGAAATTCTCTATGATCCATGTTTTGGTGTGACTTGGAATTTGATGGTCACTGGGGGGTTGACTTTGGAGTATGAATGTTGTCAGAAAAGGGTTGTCCAGAGATGCCCTCAGTCTTGTAAGGGATGCCCTTCACTATTGTGGGTAAAGGGATGACAATGGAACCCCCAGGGCTGCCCCCCAAAAAAACACACCAATTTCATAGGTTTCTATCACCCAGGACACCTGTACATTCAGTAAATGTCTTTATCCTGACCACGTAGGGTGCTGGCGAGAAGTTTAATGCCAGCTATGTTCATTACCGTAGTACTCATTATAGTTGATGAGGAGCCAAAATACAAATGAGTTTCTCCGTTTAGAGTCACAAAGCTGAATTGAAAGCTTTTTGCAGGCTAGGATCTAGTTGTGTGATTGTATCCCATTCTATTTTTTTCATCATAGTTTCTTTTTTATTTTTTAACCAAATAAGTTTGAATCTTACAATTTAATCTTACTAAAATGCTAAAACTTGTTAAATAAGTACTCTGTATACCAGGTCCTGTAACAAGTACTTTAAAAGTACTTATGTGATCTTTCCTAGAAAGTATTCTTTTTATTTCACATATAAGGAAAGTGAGGCTCAGAGAATTTATGTCATTTTTCCAAGTTTATACAAGAGATAGGTATCGGATTAGGGATTTAAACCCAAGTAGTCTGCTCCCAGAGCTCAGATTCTTAATCATTATAGGTTGATAGAGGGAATGAGGTTTGTGTGGCTGCAGCTACTTGGTTCCCTGCAGGACATACAGAGTTGCATCTTCAATAGGATTTCTATTTAGCTGGAAAATGTAGAGATATTGATATAAAATACTGAGTAGCTCTATGTTGTGAGCTGTGAAATGCACATATATTTGCACATATATCTTCTTTCTCGTTTGAGAAAAAAAATTTCTTTAACCAGATTCTCCCTTTTAGTCTTTCTGTTTTCTTATCTAAATTGTTCCCAGCATATGTACTTAGTTTCTTGTCAAGATGTGTATACAAATAGCACTTAAATAGCAATCCATTGATGAGAACTACAATTATATTCTGAGCTGTATTAATTTTTAATGAGCCAAATACAAGCAAGTTCCTAGACATTGCTGAGTCATCTCAAATCCTGAGGTTCATCTTCAAGGATGTCATAGTCTTACCAGGCAGTAAACCAGTTCTCTGGAGAATGACCACCTTTGAGAGCCAATGTAAACCATGACCAATAAAATCATTACAGAAAAAAGAAAGCATTACTTTAAGATAGGAAAGGTGTCTTGTGTGTTTGTTTTGGGGTTTGATTTTAAGTGTTCTGTTTATTTTCAAGTACAAACCAGCACACTTTTATTCACATATTATCTGAATATAGAATAGAACTGTAAAAATCAAAAAGACCTTTGGTCACGTAAAAGATATTCTTGGAGGGAAACAGAGAATGAGAATCGGTCACCACATCTCTAAATTATAGACAAGACTCAAGTACCTATACACTTTTTACAGTCATTTTTGTCTGTTTCATCGTCTAGTTAACCCTCCTGAGGAAATCGGTGGCATTGACAATGCAAAGCACTGTTTTATCTGTCTTCCATATGTGAAAGCAATCTATTTGAGTGACAAAAATATTGGAAAATGGGGCTCCATTTTTTAATAGACTTAGAGCTACAGAAGTTAAATCACCCAGGAAATCCTTTGGATGCTTTGAGGACTTTGTTACTTCTTTGGTAAAACTGAAGTATCACCACTGAAATTTAAAAAAAAATTAACTGAGAAAAATATTAATAGCTCAAATTTTAGAAAAACAAACATTAAATTTCCCTTTTGCGTATGACTTCAAATGCATATTTCACCTCACTGAAAAACCTTGTAAAGTTTTGTAATATGTAAATCCACAGTTCATTAATATGGCAGAAACAACTGGAAAATCTGCACTATAGTGATGTGTTATATAAAAATACAGTGTTAAATACTACAGATAGATTTATAAACCAAAAGGGAGGTAGATTGGAGATCAAAAAAGGAGACGTTTTAGGGGTGCCTGTTTGGTTCAGTCAGTTAAGTGCCCAACTCTTGATTTTGGATCAAGTCATGAACTTGGGGTCATGATCTCAAGTTCGTGAGATCAAGCCCCACATCAGGCTCTGCAATGGGTGTGGAGCCTGCTTGGGATTCTCTCCCTCTTCCTCTGCCCTTCCATCTTCCCTCCACTCCCTCTCTAAGAAAGGGGGAGAGAAATTTTAACTCACTATACCATGAAAAAAACAATATTAATTTCAGGTACGTCATGATTACCAGTTGTCCCAATATGTCTCTTTTCCCCTCCTTTCCTTCTCCTTCTTCATTCCTCTCTCCCATCCCCCCTACCTTAGCCCCTCTCAATGAAGACATTTGTAGATCATAAATGTATGAAAGTATTCATTATGAGAAGCAGAACAAGAGGGACAGATTTTAAAAGGGTGGCTTTCTTGTTCCTAGGCGTAAGTCTTCATTATTCAATTAGCTGTGCTTGCAAAATTGAATGAGAAAATAATTTTACCTGAAACTAATTAATTGCATGTCCTTTAATTTGAATGTTCAAATTATCTAATTCAACAATTGTAATACACATGTAAAAAGGGAGCTCTAGAAAAGATGTCTTTAAAAATATACTTCATAGTCTTTTCTCTGTTCATTTCTGATCTGTGCACGAAGAGAAAATGCTATTAATTGAGCCATTTTTGTCACATGAAATAGCTTCCTTTATGCTTACAATGACAAAAAAGAAGATTAACATTGCATTTGTGAAAGCTACAAGGCTTTTAGAAAATTATTCATTTTATAAAAAAGAGTCATTAGTTTTATTTTGTTTGTGGCAAATAAAATATTCTATGGTTGGTATTAAACATAATCTACTTGGATTCTTGTGAGTCCGGAGTTAGTACTTAAAATATTTGTATCTCTGTTTATACCTTATGATATTACCTGATTTGAAATATTACATATGAGAATCCTAAGGCGCATTATGATATTTATAACACTTCAAACATCAAACCGGATGCATTTTTATCTTAAATGTGTGAAATATCTTCTTCCTTACCTAATAGTAACTGGATATCTTGGTTTAGCCTTGAAACAACAAATTTAACAGCCAATAGATGGCACTGGAAGTATTCAAAACATGTTCTTTACCTTTTCCATTCTACTGAATGATGATCTCTGAAAGTAAATGACAATTTATATAGTTAAATTAAAAACAAAAGCATATCCAGAATGTCCATTGTTGAAAAAATTCAAATACTTAGTTGTTGCATTCCTGTTGAAAATTTTAGCACCCGAATTTTAGTCTTTTTTTTCTATCATGTTGTAACTCATTAGTGTGTTTTTCAAAGATATTTTACCACCACCTACTAGGATTTCTGAGGAAGTCTGTAAGCTCACTTGGTGTGTGTGATGTCTGCAGAGATTTCATTTTTGGTACTATTTCCCTGCTTATGTATGTGATCCTGGTGGGGTGAGGATTACTGAGAGATGTAATTAAGCCTTTTCATTACTGGTCCTCACCTGGATTTCTATAAAGCCAACTTCACAAGTAACCTTTTCATTCTCTGTAGTAAACAAGCCCATAATATGTTCAATGAATCACACAGAGTAAAATAGAAAATACATGCTAGCACTTCAACACAGACAACAGTGGGCAGAGAGTAATCCATTTATAGGATGGGACTAATTTCCCTCTAAAATTGGCTAACAATGGGCTTGATTATGTAGACTTGGTATGGAAAGATCCCATGTGGAGTTCAAATGGAATACCACACACATAGGAAGCCAAACTAGCACCATAACTGTTTTAAGTGAGACCTCGTGTCTGTGCCCTAATCTTTGCCTTTTTTTTTTTTTTCAGTTGCATTGAGCGTCTCACAAAGCCAGGTAGTATTTTCAGAAAAATGTTATCAGCATGATGTAGCATCAAACATTACACCTATTCCATCTTCAGATTATATCCCACCACTTTTTCAAAGTTCTGCCTTAAAACTATTAAAGAAAGCGTTGCTTTCATCTAAAACAGTGTAAACCAGTGCTTTATGAAAATTCACCACCAAGTAAAACTTACACATAGCTAGAGAAGGACCACATTTCAACCTATTCACGTATGCATAAAATAATAATACATAGGTTGTAAATGTGTTGATAATTGTTAATACTCTTTCTTTTATATGGGACATTGTCATGATATAAATAAATGCATAATATGTTTATGTTTGTATGCATGTTTCATGATGATGGCTCTTATTATGTACACATGAAATAAGGCAGTGTATCTGGAGGGTCTAATACAGTGCCTGGTTATTTTCTGAGTATCTACTAAAATACGTTGCAAGATAATTAGTTGAAATAATCTGTTGCCTGCTCAAATACTAAATATGTATTTATAGCAATAATGTTCATACAGCTCTCTGCACCTCACTTTGCTAAAATCATTCTTCTTTAATAGCTGGCTCTAAGAAATTCTCTGTATATTATTTCTCACAGGAATACTCAATGCCTTAGAAATCATTATATAATGTGATAATTTTCCCCTAACTTCCTATAACCACAATAGCTCTCTATATTATACAAGGAGTAGCACAATTTTTGAATTCTTTCCAACAAGATTAGATGGATTTTCATGAGCTCTGTGACATAGCAATTGAACTAAGGCAATTCTGTAATGTGCCTAAGGATGTTTGAAGTTCATGTATAAAGGGGGTAGGGAGATACATAAAAGAAATGTCCACAAGTGATACTCAGAAACTTCCAGAATTCTAGGAAGGGAAATTCATATAGAGTACTGCACTGTGGCCTGCAGATACTCTTAATAAAACAGTCTGACTTTGATGCCTGGGAGTCTAGAATGACAACATTCATCTTGATGTCTGCATTTGAGTTTTAATGACATTTTCTTCCTTCTAAAATTGATAGGTTCTCTTCTCCAGCAAAGAAACAAACAGGCCACAACTCCTCTTAGGTAAAATTAGGTTACAAAATTAAGTAAATTTGGTAAAATGTTTAGAGCAAAGAGTGTGGAATTGTGTTAAAGCTTAATGGTGAATATTCAGCTATTGTGCTGCAAGGTTGTCAGGTAAGTGTTTGTTGCAAACGAATGAATTAATAGGTACACTATATAATCCAAACAACTTTAAACTATGTGAAAGTTGGTAACAAGAAGTAACTCAAAATAAGAAGAAATAGGAATTTGATCTGGACTATTTAATTCAGTTTACAACAATGAAATAAATGTCAAAATAAAGTTATATCCCAGGGGGAAAACATGGGTACCAGAGATGTTTCCTGTCTTTGCTTAGGGACTCAGCTTTATGGCTGATGAGCTCCAAGTTTAGTCAGGTAACCAACAAATTATAGGTAGTAACCTGGGGTAACCACCAGTTAGTTATAACTAATTTCACAAGTCCTCAGCCAGCTTATCAACATAATAATTGTAACTACCTTATAGGGGTGTTTTGAGAATTATATTTAAAACATACATATGGAATGTAAAGTTATACAACTGCTACTGATTGACAGTTTGCTGGTATCTGAGTAAGGTTAAACATAGCTAGACATGTATCTCAATAATTTTACTCTTAAGTATTTATCCAAAATAATTGGCAACTTGTATATGAGTGTTCATAGCAGCATTATTTGCAATAGTCATAAAAACAGAAGCTAACCCAAATGTCCATCAACTGATGAATGGATAAACAAAATGTGGTATTTACATACAATGGAATATTATTCAGGCACAAAAAAGAATGAGGTATTGATATGTGATACAACATAGATTAACCTTGGAAACTTGCTAAGTGAAAGAAGCTAGATACAAAAAGCCAAAAATTATATGCTCTCATTTATAGGAAATATCTATAATAGGCAAACTCATAGTGGTTGGCAGGGGCTGAGGGCATGAGGAAATAGGGAGTGACTGCTAATGGTATAGGGTTTCCATGTGTGGTAATGAAAACGTTCAGGAATTAGATCATAGTGACAGTTGCACAACACCATGAATGTTTTAATGCCTGTGAACTGTACATCTTAAATGGTAAATGGTAAATTTCATGTTATGTGTGTCTTGCTACAATTATAAAGTAATAAAAACAAAACTAACAACAACAAAAAAGTATGTGCTAAAAGTTCTGAGCATTCAACATTGACCAATGGATGCAATTTTGAGCTTGCCAGGATTCTTTATGATACACTGCATATGCAAAGATTAAGAATCACTCAAAGAAATATTGATAAAAGACTCTAGCTTGGGTAAGCTACAATGATACTATAGCTTCAAATCTTAATAATACATCAACTAGTCAAAAGTTGATGTATTAATACATCAGTAGTCAAAGCTGCATTGTAGAGAGTTCAAGCTCTATAGTGTGGTAGAGTTTTGGTAGTTGTTGATATTGCTAAAAATAATAACAAATATCCTGTGGCAGAAAAGGTATTTTATCCATTGTGGTTGATCACATAAAAAGTGGACTTTAAGAATCATACTAAGGATCCAATTATGTTTTGTTTACCTTAAACAATTACTATTCCATAGTCTTTTAGAGCCAAAGATAACTTAGAGATAATTTAACCCAACTATTTCAATTTTTAGATGAGAAAACCAAGACAAACAATGGACAAATAGCTTGCTTAAGATTAGTAAATGAGGATATGTGACATTTAGATGCTACTAGCATCTTTTATTGTCAAAAATATGATCAAGTAACCCATACCTTTCTGATTGTTCCTGATCCCCACCAACTCCATTATTCAATCAGGCGTGCAGATAATGATGCTGATTGGAGAGGTCTGTTACACACACATTACTTGGAAATATATTCCAATATTCTTATAGTCTCATGCCAAAATACCACATTTTGCACTGAAAATTAGTAGCAGATTGAGTAAGAAATATGTCTGCTGATTCTCAAATGGCTTTCCCATATTCCCCAAACTGATGCAAATGTAGCTTTATAATTAGAGTATGCTATTTGCCCTTCTGCCTGGTCCTTTTCCCTTGTAACTCCACCACTATGCTCTGTGTTTAAATGGCACATAGTTAAAAGGACTAATCTCAGAGCTGGCTCATTTGGAAAAACAGTCTTGCTTTACATCATTCCTTAATGGAGAAACTTCTCAGCTAGCAACTCAAGGACATCCAACTCTGATTTTTACTACCTTGCAGCTACTGATAGAAATGTCTAATAACTGATTGTGATCTACTCTCTGATGGTCAGATATTAATAATTGGATGATTCAAAGAACTGTGAATTCTGCCCTTATCATTAACTAAGGCAGTTAATTATTTCTGAATATAAGAGGGTATGGAGTAGAGATATTCCTACATCCTCACCTCTCTCCCTTCTGCTGACACTCTTCTTAGTGCCTGACATCTTGCCTTGCACGTAGCTTTCCCTCAGGGAAGGTTTGTATGATGTACATTTGAACTCTGGATAGAGAATCTCCTCTGTAAGAATATAGCCTACAACCCTATCTCTCATCTTTAAGTCATCTCCCAATTTCCAGTGGGTTTACAGTGTTCAGAAATGCACACCCTTCTGACTCTGTCTTGAAAGATATTCTTTAGGTGCAACATTAATAATAATATGTGACTAGTATCCATTTCAACTACTGCCATATTCCTGGTGTCAATATATCTGAAGTTGCAAAAATTCTTGCTCATCTTTACCTCCTGACTAAAAACTATTGGCTTCATTCTACTTGATGTTTTCACTTTTACCTCCTAGAGGCTAGGTTAAGCAAACTTCAGGTGTACACTGGTTGATAGCTTGGGGGATGATTACCAATTATCTCAGGAACCATGATCATGAATGTCTTTTCTGAATCATTTTGCTTCTAAAGAAAATCTAAATATTTTCCAGTAGAAGATTAGAAAAATTTGACTGTACCATGTGAGTAGCAGATAAATATTTTCTTGGCTTAATACCACCTTTACTGTTAAAGACAAAAAACAGATGAACAAAGATTTTTAAAAATGCATATGCACATATCAGTCAAATTTTCCAGATATCTTTGATGTATCTTGGCACATATACTTCTGATTTTCATTAGAAAAAACCAACTGCAGAAACCATATTTCATATAACCTCACCTAGAACAGCTTCATAAGAGTAAATGCATACTAAATTCAAGCTTAAAGAAAACATGTGTCTGACTTACTGTCTTAGTCCATTGGGATTGCTATAACAAAATACCACTGAGTGTGTGGCTTATAAACAACAGAAATTTATTGTTCATAGTTCTGTAAGCTAGGAAGTCCAAGATCAAGGCACCAGCATTGTTGCCTTCTGTTGAATACCCTCTTCCTGGTTGATAACTGGTACTTTCATGCTGTTTCCTCATATGGTGGAAAGTGCTAGAGGTCTCTATGGAGCCACTTTTTTAAGGCATTAATCCCATTCATAGTTTAAGCATCTCCCCAAAGGTCCCAACTATTAATATCATCACAGTGAGCATTAGTACCTCAACATATGAATTCTGGGGGCGGGGGACAAACATTCAGATCATAGCATCTACCAAAATTATGTGGTGGAACTAGGACTAACACCCAGGATTTAACCAACCAACACTCTTTATATGTATTCTTATATTAAGTTAATTACAATATTAAGGTAAGAATTACCTCTCCTGATTAGGAAAATCACAAGTGCCAATTTATAGAAGTATATTATGTTAGACTGTGTATGTGTGTGTGCACACACACAAATATTTGATATCTGCAGTGAGGGTAAGGGAGGAGAGACACGTGTGAATAAGCCTGAATAAAACGACCATTTTTGCCCTCAAAACTCTTTTTTGCCTTAGAAACGGTTAAGTAAAGAAGACTTATTTTTGCTTCTGAATAAGTGGTTTTGATTAATATTTGCTTAAACACTGAAATAGAAAAACTGTCATCATATGAAAAATTCAGTTGCCTTCAGTGCAACTCAGCAATTCTTTACCCATACCTAATTGACTTCCTACTAAATTTCTTACCAAAGTAATGTCAAATTTCCTCTAATCTTCTCAAATGGCCTGATCTGCCTGTTTTTGTTCTCTCCTAGCAGACAACCCCTGCACTGACTTTCTTGAGAGTAAGGTCACCAGATAAGAGCTCTCTTAACTATCTTTCCCTTCCACCAAAATTGTCTTTGAATTATTATTACCCATGAGTTTCTGTAGTTCCTCTGGCCTAAGAAGTGTCCTTTCTGAACCAACCTTTCTCTGTTAGTAACAGCCCTGTCCTGATTATTCTACACTTGCTCCTCCCCATCCCTACCTGATGTCTCTGCCTTCCTCTGTTCTGCTCTGAGTCGCAGAAGACCAGCCTTTCCAAACCGCGTCACTCGGCCACTCATGCCCACCATGGTTTTCTGTTGGGTGTAGACAATGACAACAAGTAGAAGGAAATCAGAGGATGGGAATGCTTTACTGCAGTGTTAACAGGTACTGCATATGAGCTCTGGCTCTTGGCGTAATCCCTCTTCCTCAGCTTCCACTCTTACTTGGACCTGGCTAAGCCATTCATTTTCTCCCTTGCCCCTTCAGGCCAAGGGCTTGTAAAGACTCCCTGCTGTTACAAGTCCCTGGGTATTTCACCAGTCCTTGTTTCTTAAGTCCTGTTCCCTCCTCCCTACATACTCTATCTCTTTCAAGTGAACCCTTTTGGACATGCCATCTCTAACCAGATGGCACCCTGACTGACCCAAGCTTTCATCTTCTCTAGGTCCATGATGAAATTCTCTTTCTTTTTTTACCTTGCTCACGACTTTATAGTTTTTGCTTTCATTGATTTGTAAATATGTTCAAATCTTATCAGCATTAGGATATCCCCTCTCTCATCTTTCTTTTTCTTTCAAAGGGTTGCTCTGTGGTAATCTTTCAACCCTTCTGTCAAAGAGTTGTCTACAGACATTAAAATGTGGTATTTACTGGGATGCCTGTGTTGCTCAGTCAGTTGAGCATCCAAATCTTGGTTTTATTTCAGGTCTTGATCTGAGTTGTGAGACTGAGCCCTGCTTCAGGCTCCATGCTCAGTGGGGAGTCTGCTTGAGATTCTTTCTCTTCCTCTCCCTCTGCCCCTCCCCCACTCATGCACACACTCTCTCTCTCTCTCTAAAACAAACAAATAAATAAAATCTTTGGTAAAAATTTTGTATCTGCTTCTATAACTTTTAATATAACAATATCTTATTTTTTATTAATGTGTAATACAGTTAAGAAAATAACTTAAGAAATTGATGGAGGACAAACCCCTGTATCCTGTGCTCAGATCAAAACATGAGATAGAGCAGGTCTCCAGAAGCTTCCTACTCAGGCCTTCCTATAATAACCTTCACTACTTCCTGCATTAATAACTATCCTGAATTTTATAGTTTTCCCTTTCCTTCTTTACTTTAGAGCTTTACTAAATACACATCAGTAAAAAAGGTTAATTTTGTTGTGTTTGAATTTTATATAATGAAATCATACGGTACTTTTCTTCACTGTGTTGGATTCTTTCTTTTAACATGTTTTTAAAATCCATCAATGTTTTTGTATGCATCTGTAGTTTTTATCATTGATCTTTAGTATTCTTTCACATAAATGCATTAATTTGCTTATCTACTTTACAGTTTGTGGACACTTGAGTTATTTGTAGTTTTGAACTCTATACTGTGAACTTTGAAGTACATGTATTCTAGTGAACATAAGGAAGTTTTACAATGGGGTTTATGCCTAGACATAGCCTGTGTCATATGTCTGCCTTCCAGATTTACTAGATATGCCCAATTGTTGTCCAAAGTAATCTTCACAGTTTACACTCCAACCAGCAACGTGTGAAAATCTCTGTCCTTACCAACACTTGGTATTATCACACTATTGGATTTTGCCATTCTATTCATCGATAAGTTATAGCTTATGATTTTAGGTTACATTTATTTCCCTGATTACTAGTAAAACTGAACATTTTCTGAAGTACTGTTTCTTAAGATTTTTGCCCATTTTCCCATTTTTACTTTTCTTCTTATTGCCTTTTAAGAATTTTTAACATATTCTAAATATGAGATTTTATTGGTTACACATAAATGTTTATTTCTTATGTGTAGGATTTTTTTTTTTTACTCATTAAATACTCTGCTTTGGTAAATACGAGATCTTAATTTTAATATAGTCCATTCATCAGTCTTTTTGTTTTTGTCTACTTCTTTTGTGTCTTGCCTAATAAACCACTCCTTAGCCCCTAAAGATTATATCAAGAGACTACTACATAATATTCTAGAACTTTTATTTGGTGCTTTTCACATTTAGGTTTATAATTCATCTGGAATTGATTGATTGTGTGTGTGTCTGTGTGTGTGTGTGTGTGTGTGTATTAGCTGAGTTAAGGGTTCATTTAATTTTGTGTTTTATTTGTGGATATACAGTTTTTGCAACAATATTTTTTGAAAAGACTATTTCCCTCAGTGTTTCACAGACCTCCCATTGCTAAAAATAAAATTTTTATATTTGTGAGTCTATTTCTGAGCTTTGTTCTGTTCCATTCATATGTTTGTCTGACTTCCATTAATACTACCTGCTTTTAATTATGGTATCTTTTTTCTTTTTTTTAATGTTTCAAATTTTTATTTAAATTCTTATTACTGAACATACAGTGTAATATTAGTTTCAGAAGAAGAATTTGGTGATTCATCACTTACATATAACACCCAGTGCTCATCACAAGTGCCCTCCTTAATGCCCATCAACCATCTAGCCCATCCCCCACCCATATCCCTCAGCAATCCTCATAATTATAGTATCTTTATAATTTTTCTTGATATTTTTAGGGAAAGTCCTATAACCTTGATCTTTTTCTTAAAGATGTCTCAAATATGTTTTACCCTTTGTATTTTATACAAATTTATACGAATACAAATTTTAGTATTTGCTTTTAAGTTCCTCAAAAAGTAAAATAATTATTTGGTATTTTGGTTATAATTACAGTAAATTTATATTTCAATTTGTTTTTTTTAAAGATTTTTAAAATTAATTATTTGACACAGAGAGAGAGATCACAAGTAGGCAGAGAGGCAGGCAGAGAGAGGAGGAAGCAGGCTCCCTGCTGAGCAGAGAGCCAGATGCAGGGCTCGATCCCAGGACCCTGAGATCATGACCTGAGCCGAAGGCAGAGGCTTTAACCCACTGAGCCACCCAGGCGCCCTATATTCCAATTTGGAGAAAGTTTATGCAATTCTAATAATAAATTTTCTGACCCATGAATATAAAAATATAAAATACTTTGTAAATTCATGCATTACCCTTGCAAAGGTCATGCTAATCTCCATACTGTTCTAATACAGACTTAATTATGAAATGGGAGTGAGTTAGAATTAGATAGACATGGTTGTCAAAGCATGAGATACTTGAATTTGAGCCTTTGAAGGTGATTGGTCGTGAAAAGGTCAGGGGTAAAACCAGGGGAATGGGTAGCTGAAAGACAGTGGAAAAAAGCAATCATTAGAGATGAAAGGTCTGAACCCTTGAGAGTACAAGATCCATTCTCCAGGAATCATTTTTTGAGTTGTAATGAGGATAATAGAAGTACGTATTGTAAGTAGAAGTGTCATTGCAAGTTTTAAATGAAATATCCGTATGAAGCACTAAATATGTGTGTGGTATATTGTAACTTCTCACTAAATACCAGCTACCTTTTTTTTTTTTTCAATTGTATTAAGTTCCTCTTCCCTTAATGAAGTGGATTTGTTTCTTGGAAAGCTTCATGAGCCTATGTGTACTATTCACATTTACGTTTCCTCCTTTGACCCTGAGCTGGATGACTATTTGAAAAGGGGCAACATACATACATATGAGCTATATATTTTTAAATATGTACTTAGTCAATAAAATTAGGGATAGAGCTAGGTATAGCTTCTGAAGTTATGTGTTAGACAAATACACATTTTATGTATGGCCTACTTTAGTGAACCATAAATAACAATTCAAAAAATATTAAAACTATAAAATATGATATAGTGAATCATTTACTTTTCAATGTATTGAAAAATACCTCTTCAGATATTGTCTTAGAATAAGTATAATCTGTGTAAACAGGACTGTACTAGTGTTTACTCTCTAAGTGGGTGGACATTGGGGAGGGTGTGTGTTGTGGTGAGTGCTGTATATTGTGTAAGACTGATTAATCACAGACCTGGACCCCTGAAACAAATAATACATTTTATGTTAATAATAAAAAATTAAAATTTATAAAAGGGATACATAATAGCTACTCAATCTTATATGCAATATGTGATTGATTTTTTACTAATGCCCAGAAAAAATAGTTTCTAGTTTGAGATTATTGGTCGACTCTATTTACATGTTAAAATAATAGATTTGCTTGCTGTTCCACTCTTAAACTAAAGCTGCTGCTTAACAAGTAGTATTATCTAAAATTTTGGAGGGAGATTTGTTATAATTTTTAAGTGCTTTGAAATCAGAGAAATTCCAAAGTCCTCAAATGAAGAAATTAGGGCATATGTTGAAAATTGATCACAAATTTACATACATTTTACTCTGATGAAAAAATTCAAAGTTATTGATTTTCCTTAAAAAATTACAAGACAAAAATCAAAATTCCCAACTCCTCTGAATACCTCAATAAAAAGACTAATTGTAAACAGCTAATGTGATTTCACTTCACAGAAACTCTACTCTAAACGTTCTGATCCCAGGTAAGATTACCAGAGAATTCATGCAGTGCACTTCTTAGAATGATGATCTAAGAGACAGACATGCTGATTAAATGTGTACCACCAAACCAGCCTACAGCCACCTTCTAAGCATCCATTCATTGTGTAAATTTGGTGAGGATTCAGAAAAGCCCCTAAGAATTATATAGAAAGAAGGACATTCTAAGTTGAAGCAGTATAAATAAAAAACAAAAATCAGAGGAAGCAAGGATATAAAAATATTATCTATAATCTATCTAGAAGAAATACAAGTAAGAAATTAAATGGGGCACCAATTTGAAATCTTTTCCATTGTGCAAATAGCAAAATCATAAGAGTAGCATGTCTCAAACTACCTAACGGAAACCTCCCAGTCATTCTTGAGATCACCGGGGCAAAAGTAACCATTGTGAAAATTCTTAAAGCAGGAACAACTTTGTGAAAATTAATGCAGATATTTTGGGATTAAATTCTCTAGGAGGATTCAGGCATGATAATTTTGGTAGTAACAGTTTACCAGTGTGCATGCTTATTAGCCTGGATTTTCTTTCCTGACCACTTTCAGAAGACCACCTCTGAAGAAAATAGCAGCCCTGCCTGTGGCATATGCTAGGACCTTTCCTGAAACCTGCAAAGAAGGGATTCTGTAAATGTCCTTCTCACCCACAGGTATGTTAATATCAGACTGCCAGCTACATTGCCCTCAATTCACTGGCAAGGGCATGTTTGAGCCTTATTTAAATATGTAATTGCTTTCTTTGTTACTTATTTATTAGAGCTTTCAGATTGGTGAGTAGCATGTGACTAAGCACTTGACCCTTTCCTGGGTTATCCACACTTTTTCAGTCCCTTCTGACATTGTTTCTTCTTATTTATTCATTCGATCACAAAATCTTTATCAGGCACCACCAATGTGGGTAGGCACTATGCAGAATGTTATATATGTCGATGAATGAAACAGACATTCTCCATGATTTTATAGAATAGTTTGGGGATAATTATTCAGTTCCTATAGTTTACCTCCTGTCTTATTCTCCTTAGTAGTATACCCCATAGCACTTATCACTACTTTATAAACAATAAATATTTCAATAAATGTGTGTTTGATTAAGGAAATGAAAATAAGAAATTGAAAGGGACTTTGGAGCTCAGAAATTCAGGTTACTCGAAGAAAGTTTAAATTATTTTTCTGTAGCTAGTGTTTATCCCTTCTTTCTTTTTCTTTTCTTCTTTCTTTTTTTTTTTTTTAAATCATTCTCTGAGGCTTGGAAATTGCTGTGACTATAAGAAAACTCCCAAAGAGATGGTCATCTATTCTGTATTAGGGATGTTTTTGTGCTCTCCATTAGTGTGGAGAACCATGTGCTGACTCTATGCTCAGAGAGGGAAAACCAAACAGAAGTGAGCATGATTAGGAGTTATTAATTTATTATTAGGACAAAATAATCTCATTATTTTTGCTGCCTGGTGCATGCATCTGTTAGCAAGAGTCTAAGACCCTGTCATTTATTCTCCCAATAATCCTTAATTTGACTTTGGGTTTGTTAATCTTTTAACATTTATTGATTACATTTTAAAACAAATTATTTTTGTTATGGAATAAACTTTCATGAATAGAAAAAAATTGCAGGATAGTGATTTTATCTGTGGAGTATATGAATTACTTTGCCTTTGGAATGAATTTATTGATATGGTCCTCTGACTATACTACTATGTATTACACTCAGGTCTAATAATCCTTTATTTTTATTTTTATTATTTTTTTAAGATTTATTTATTTATTTATTTGACACAGAGAGAGAGATTACAAGTAGGCAGAGAGGCAGGCAGAGAGACAGGGAGAGAAGGAAGCAGGCTCCCTGCTGAGCAGAGAGCCTGATGCGGGCCTCGATCCCAGGACCCTGAGATCATGACCTGAGCCGAAAGCAGAGGCTTTAACCCACTGAGCCACCCAGGTGCCCTCTAATAATCCTTTAAAAGTGAAAAATAATTTGAATGGTTGCCCTCTGTAATTTTCTGTCTGAATATATATATAAATATAAAATGAGCTGATTTCATTTTAGATCTGTTACATAATCTGCTTTTGTTAGAAAAAATCCAGTTTACATCAAGTTCATTCAGAAGACACAATCTCCAAATGATAATGATTTTTTTAAAGATTTTATTTATTTGACAGAGATAGACACAGCAAGAGAGGGAATACAAGCAGGGGGAGTGGGAGAGGGAGAAGCAGGCTCCCCACTGAGCAGGGAGCCTAATGCAAGACTCGATTCCAGGACCCTGGGATCGTGACCTGAGCTGAAGGCAAATACTTAATTGACTGATCCACCCAGGAGACCTGAAGATGATATTCTTTTTAAAAAGAAGATGTAGGAAGGTAATAGGATGCTAAGAAAAATGATGATTCTATACCCAAAGACTTGTCCCTGTGATTTGTGGCCTATCCTTGCATGAACATTCTATACCCTGGGTGGTTACAGAGCAAGGTTAGTCCTGAAATTTAAGTCAAGTTCGATTATGCTTGGAGAAGAAGAGAACATGCTCTGGAGAATTTGGGAATGCAGGGTAGTTTATTTGCTATGTAAAAAATGTCCAATGCATGTCAGGGAAAGAGTAGGAATACAGGGAAGCAGAGAAATAGAATAAATTAATTTGTGGATAAGAATTTGTGAAAGGTTGAGAAATAAAGCAGTTTATATTTTTGCAGAACCAAAAATAACTAGGGTGTGAGGCACAGAGGGAATATCTAGCTTCAACTTTCTAAGTAGAAGTCTGACACATAAATATTCATTTCATTTCATGAATGAGTAATGTCAATTCGATTGTAATGTCAACCTGGACAGTGGCAGACCACAACTTTTGACTGGTGGCCCAAATACAGTGTAAGTAAGATGATGTAAAATGCTAAGAATAGTGTCTGACACGGAAAGTTCTATAAAAGTGTTAGCTATTAGTATTACATCTATTTTTATTATCGTTATTAATATTACCAGTATCCTTTCCTTGGTTTGGAAAAAAATAACATTCTCTCATGGAAAATATGGTCTCTCTGAAAGGAGCTAGGCTTCATCTTGATGGGTGGAGGACAGAAGGAAAACTGGATGACTTTGGCCATAATAGCCAATTCTCAGGACCCTTTCCTACATAGTAATAGTGCTCTAAATTTCAACACTTAGAAAAACTGAACTTGACTTTTCCCCTTATATAATTACCCCATAAGGTACTAGAAAGAGATATTTCTACAATGTGTTAATTCTTTCCAATGCCACTTTGCGATCATTTTGAGATAAATAATATATGTTATCAATTCAAGTAATATAACACCATCTTATACTTATGTATTCAAATTAACAGTTTGTGAAACTGTCAAATATCGACATATAACTAAGGTCTTAATTGTCCCTGTTTCAGAGATGTGAAAACTAAGGCCCAGAGAGATTCCCTGGTTTGAATAGTAAGAGTAATAAATCTGGGGGTGCTAAGACTAAAACCAAGATCCTTTGCCACCTAGCCTTTCATTCTTAGTGAGTGACAGGTGTTTAAGGAATCTCCTTTAGGGAATTTACTCTCATTTGAGAGTAGTTTTTTCCTTCTTTTTCCCTAACTCAGCAACACGAAGAGGAAAAGGCACAGAAGAGGACAATACATTTGCTATGAACTAATTCTTTGCAAAATGACTGTTTTAGTACAATCAGGTTGCTATAACAAGCATACCTATAGACTGGATAGCTTATAAAAGCAAAAACAAACAGAAATTTATGGCTCACAGTTCTGGAGACTGAGAAGCCCAAGAAGATCAAGGTACCAGCAGATTGCGAAACCATTTCTTGGTTCACAGATGGCCATCTTCTCAGTATCCTCACATGGTGGAAGGGGCAAGGGAGCTCTCTGGCATCTCTTTGATAAGAACACTAAACCCATTTATAAGGGCTCTGCCCTCACAACCTAATCACCACCCCAAAGTGGTAGGTGCCTCCTAAAACTATCATATCAGGGATTAAGTTTTAGCATAAAAATTTCGTAGGGACACAAACATTCAGTCTATAGAAATGACAGAAGTTTCATCTTGTATTAAAAATGATAATAACAGCAGTTAAACATATAACTCTTACCATGTGCCAGGGACTGTTTTCACATGTACATTTATTTAATCTTCATAGGAATCCTTTAACACAAGAACTAGCATTATCTCAACTTCACATGTGAAGAGACAGAAACAGGGGGCCTGACTTTTGCCCTGTCACACAGTTAGAAAATGGCAGAACCTGTATTCTAACCAAAGGTAGTCAACTCCAGAATGCATGTTCTAGCCATCAATATGAGAAACCAATTCCTTAGACCTGGACACTGGTCTAACATAATCAGAAACAGATCTTGACTTCCAGAACACTATTTTACTTTAAGGAAACCAAATTGTATCTTTTGTTAATTCATCTGAATCATTTTGTTTCCTTTGAATGTAATTGAATTTTGCATTTAAAATGTCCTAAGTTGGCTACAATGTTATATTGTTATAAATATGTCCAGAAATTATTTCAAAACATAATATTTTAAAACAAAAATTAGTGTTGAGAAAAGATACACTTTTATTAGATTGTCTTCAAATATGGTTGTCTATGGATTGAATAATTATAAATTTTATCATGTGGGAGTCCACACTGTTCTCTATTATAAAGACAAGACATGCTCAAAATACTGAAAGGCCACTCATGGAAGTCAACACTTTAATCTCTCATTTACTGTTTAATTAATAGCAACATATTCTAAGTATGAATTGGGGTTCATTCCTCTACTTTAGAGATGTAAGGAACTACAAGTTGAATAAATCCCTTATCAACTGTTTATAAAACAATAATCATATGGTTCAACTTAATAAAATCCTGTGTACTAAAATATAAACTCCCGGAGGACAGGGTGTTTTATTGTGTTTTTGCTTTGCTTTTTATTACATACTCAGCAACATCTAAAACAATGCTTTGACATAATACATAATAATTTCCTTAATTTGTGGAATAAATGTTAATAGTAAGTAGAAAGAGAAAATGAAAATCAAAGTTAATGAACAAATTTATTTAGCAGTGAAAATAATGGCTTAGTCTTTTTAGATTTTTTAAAGCAGGTTTAGGTTTGCAATAAAATTGAAACTAAAGTACAGGGATTTCCCATATACCCACTGCCCTAAAACATCCAGAGATTCCCAATTATCAACATCTACCACTAAAATGATACATTTGTTACAATTGATGAACCTACCTTGACACATCACAATTACCTAAAGTCCATAGCTTGCATTATGGCTCACTCTTGCTTTTGTACATTTTATGCATTTGGAAAAATATGTAAATGACATGTAACCCATTATTATAGTACCATACAGAATATTTTCACTGCCCTAAAAATCCTCTGTGCAATTCTTCTTTGTCTCTCCCTACCCCCAAAACTCTAGCATCACTGATACATTTTATTGTCTCTATAGTTTTACTTTTACGGCATGTGAAACAGCTGGAATTATACAATATGTATTCTTCTTAGATTGGTTTATTTCCCTTAGTAATGTGTACTTAAAGTTCTTCTATGTCTTTTCATAGTTTGATTGCTCACTTATTTTTAAGGACAAATAATATTTCAGTGTCTGGATGTACCACAGTTTATGCATATTCACCTACTGAAGGACCTCTTAATTGTGTTTTTTTGTTATTGTTGTTTTGGGGGTTTCGTTTGTTTGCTTGCTTGTTTTTAAGGACCTCCTGATTGTTTCCAAGTTTGGTCAATTATGAATAAAGGTATTATAGATATTCATACACAAATTTTTGTGTGGAAATGTTTTCAGCCCTTTTGGGTATATACGAAGGAGCACATTTGCTGGAACATATGTTAAGAGTATGTTTCATTTTTTAAAAACAAACAAACAAACAAAAACCACCACACAATATCTTTCAAAGTGACTTGCCATTTTGCATTCCCACCAGCAATAAATAGAAGTTCCTGTTGCTGTGTATCCTCACAAGCATTTAGTGATATCACTATTCTAGATTTTGACCATTCTAATAAGTATGTAGTAAGGTCTCACTATTATTTAATTTGTATTTCTCTAATGACTTATATGGAACATTTTTTAATATGCCTATTTGTCACCTGTATATATTTTGTTTGTGGAGGTGTCTGTTAAGAAGTTAGGCAGTTTTTGAATCAGGTTGTTTGTTTTCTTATTGTTGAGTTTTAACTTGTGTATTTTGGATAACAGTCTTGTATCAGATGTGTCTTTTGCAGGTATTTTCTTCCAGAGTGTGCCAGGTCTTTTAATTCTCTTGATACTGTCTTTCACAGGGAAGTGTTCAATTCTAATGAACTTATCAATTAATTCTTTCATGTCTTTCAAGTGGTGTCATTGGTGTTGTATCTTAAAAAATACCACCATACCCAAGGTTATCTAGATTTTGTTATCTTTGGGAGTTTTAGAGTTTTATCTTTTACATTTAGGTCTATGATACATTTTGACCGAAGGATGTAATGTCTATGTCTAGATTCATTTTTTGCAGGTGGATATCCAGTTGTTCTAGCATCATTTGTTGAGGAAAGTATCTTTGTTCCATTGTACTGCTTTTGCTTCTTTGTCAAAGATCAGTTCACTAAATTTATGGGGGTCTATTACTGAGCTCTCTGTTATGTTCCATTTACACAGTTGTCTATTCTTTGTCATTACCATATTGTCTTGATTACTGTCTTGATTACTGTAGTTTTATAGTAAGTCTTCCAACTTTGTAATTTAATATTGTTTGGCTGTTCTGGCTTTTTTACTTATCCATATAAATTTTAGAATTAATTTGTCAATATCCATAAAATAATTTCCTGTGTTTTGATTGGGGCTTTATTGAATCTATAGAATAAATAGGGAAAAACTGATTTCTTGATAATATTCTTCCCAACCATGTCCATGAACTATCTCTCCATTTATTGCTTTTCTTTAATTTCATTCATCAGTTCTGTAGTATTCCTCACATAGATCTTATATATACTTTGTTAGATTTATATCCATGTATTTCACTTTCGAGTGTGCTAAAGTAAATAGTGTGGTGTTTTTAATTTCAAATGTCACTTGTTCATTGTTGGTATACAGGAAAGCAATTGACTTCTGTGTATTAATCTTGTATCCTGCAACCCTGCTATAATTGCTTTTTATTTCCAGGTGCTTTTTGGTAGATTCTTTTGAGTTTTCTACATAGACAATCATATCATCTGCAAACAAAGATAGTTTTCATGACTTCCTATACAATCTTGAAAAGGAGTTGTAAGAGGGGACATCCTTACCTTGTATCTGATCTTAGTGGGAAAGCTTCGAGTTCCTCACCATTAAGTATAACGTTAGGTGTAAGCATTTTGTAGATTGCCTGTATCAAGTTGAGAAAGTTTCCCTTTACCAGCTTACATTTTTTTGAGCCTCTCTATGTACCAGCCACTGAGTTCAGCACTTTTTGTGTACTGTTTCACTTCAGCCCTCTGAACTTGGTAACATTATCTATCTTTTACATTTACTCAGAGATATTCAACCACTTTCCAAAGATTACAAAATTGGCAAATTAATCTAGAGAGCTGGCAAACAATACCTTCTCTACATTACGGTAATCACTGTCTGTTCTTATTTTATTGTTATCTTCCACTTTTTCTTGTATCCTCCCACTAGAATATTAAAAAAATATGAGGGCAGAGACTTATCTGTTTTGCTCACTATTTAATATTCAGTGTTCAAAATTGTGTCTGGCCCATAAATAATTGTGAATGAATAAATGAACTGGCAAATTGCATCTGAGCTCAGGTATTTAATTCTGGTGCATAAGCTCTTAATTACTGTAGGCCACCTGAGAAACAGAATCATGAGCATTTCACTGAATGCCCTCACCCTCTGGACCAGGGGTGATCAGGTAATGGTGTCCTTTTTTAGGCTCCTTTGGTGAAAGGTATGAAAGAAGGTAGATGGGTCCCTATTATGGAGCCACAATCCTGAGTTTGACAATATAGAATTATACCTAACTACTGGTGTCCTTGATCAAACCAGATTGTAAGAGTCAAAACATAGAAGGAAAACCTGAAATTAAAAAAAAAATCCTTTTATATATTTACAAACTAGTTTAATTTAAACCAAAGAACAAAGAGACTTTTGCTATTACACTAAACTTGTTGGTTGCTGTATATCATTATTACTCTTGAGATCTTCCTATTATTTCAAAATTGTGAGCTATATGAAGTTAAAATTAGTAAGGGGATTTGAGTGTCTATATTTCCCAGCAGGATTTCTTTTAACCTGAATAATTTGCATGTACACACCGAGGGTTTTGATTCTGTAATTTTAATGCCAGCTGCAAAACGGTCAGGTTACAGCACTGAGTTAATAAGTAGAGACCACAGTAGTGTTACAACAGAGCCTTGGTGGCATTCCAAAGAAATCAAAAGCAAAGGTAATAATGTTTGGTTAGTTTCAGCTGTGTGACTACTAAGAGTGAGTTCATTTTATAGTCCTTGTCTAAGGTCAGTCCAAATATCTCCCCATTTGTATGTTCCTGGATGACAACTTACAATCATAATTAACTATGTACTCCATGCAGTTGCTGTTACAGTTTCCTTCCAGCTAATACTGTACAGATAAGGTTGTTTAGAGCTAGTTCTATAGCAAAGAGATTCAAGAAACCATTTTAGTTTTTCAAGGTAATGTAGGCCCTGAACACATATGTGGGAGAAAAAAGGCATTAATAAAACTGGAAAATATAACTCGTATTATGTGATTCCCCAGGCAATTATCCATGGAAACATCTTGACAAACTTCAAGTCTCATAATATAATTCAAATGTATCTTATTATTTCTTTCTTTCTTTCTTTCTTTCTTTCTTTCTTTCTTTCTTTCTTTCTTTCTTTCTTTTTAAAGATTTTATTTATTTATTTGACACAGAGAGAGAGAGAGATCACAAGTAGGCAGAGAGGCAGGCAGAGAGACAGGGAGAGGAGGAAGCAGGCTCCCTGCTGAGCAGAGAGCCCGATGCAGCCTGGATCCCAGGACGCTGAGATCATGACCTGAGCCGAAAGCAGAGGCTTTAACCCACTGAGCCACCCAGGCGCCCATCTTTCTTTCTTTTTTAAATTTTATTTTATTTTTTCAGTGTTCCAAGATTCATTGTTTATGCACTACACCCAGTGCTCCATGCAAATGTATCTTCTTTTCAAAAACTCACTGTTTTCACAGAGCTAGCCAAAGAGGATACCTTTGTTTTCCACCATGGTAAATGCCAATTACTGAGGACTTATTTACCAGTAACTTGGTGATACTATTTCTAATCCTTATTATGAACACAAAAGTAGCAATAATTTTGCCCATTCTTAGGAGGAATCTAAGGGATTTGCCTAGAGTCACATTACCGGATTTAGAAGTCTGATTTGTCTGACTCTAAGGCATATACTCTATTTAACGTTCACTTCAAATGTGGAGTGAATGGGTTGTGATTAGTAAAGTGCGTGCGTGTGTGTGTGTGTGTGTGTGTGTGTGTGTGTGTGTTTATTTATTTTTAATAAGGTCTGCTTTTGGGTTACCCGAAAAATCTGCTAATGAATATCTTTTGATGATGAACTTCATGTCTGTCATTTGGAATTCTTTTCTGAAAATGAACATGCATTCTCTTTCTGTTTGTTAAGCTATGTTTTAGTATATATTTTTCTTTTAATAGTCAGAGTAGAAAAGGATAAAGAAATTGGGGATCATCTTTCATGAAGAAGTAAAATGCAACTATATCCAATAGCCTGGGGAGGGGAGTGTGGTTTATTCTGTTATCAGCAATGCCAGTTCTTCTATTCATTTAGAATATTTGTGCCTACTGTGAACCAGACACTATGCCAGGAAAGAGTGTTGATAATCTAACATAAACTGTCTCATCAAAAGACTCCTATAATCTTATGAAAGTAAAACTTCATGCTTTCAGGAAAAATTAGAGGACTCTCATTCATTTCAACATTTAAATAAACATTTATTATTTTACAAAGTACTAAGGAGTAGTGTAGTATAATTTTCATAGTCTTTAGAGCCAAACAGAACTAAGATCTGATCACCTGCCTGTTACTCTTTCTTTTATAAGGTCACTGAAATAAATTGTTTAACTGCCCAAGACCTCAATAATCTCATCTATAAAAGGAGTATTAAAGAAATTATCTGTTGTGATCATTACATGAGATAGTGTATTTTAAAAACCTGGCATATAATCAGTGTTGTCATTATTGTAATTGAGGTGGAACCTAGGTGAATTCTAGTTAAATTTTCTAACTTTTTTGGCAAAGAACAGTGAGAACCAAAGAGTTTTGGGTGAGCATCTCTAAATTTGAAAGCAAGGCAGAGATAGCATGATCTGGTGCACATAACTCCTGATCAGTGATGAATATTTTGTATTTAAAAAAAAATCTGGTGAGACAGCTGGGTGGTACAGTTGGTACAAGTGTCTGACTCTTGGTTTCAGCTGAGGTAGTGATCTTGGGGTCATGATCTCAGTGTCATGGGATCAAGGCTTGCATTGGGCTCTGTGCTGAATGTGGAGTCTTCTTGGGACTCTCTCTCTCCCTCTGCATCTTCCCCCTGCTCTCTCTCTCTCAAATGAATAAATAAATCTTTTAAAAAATCTTGTGGAGATAGTATGCCTTTAACTAGGGCCAGTTTCTGCTTTCTTCCTCTCTCCCTTCCTGTCATCTCTCCCCTACCCCCATAATAGCATTACTCAGCAAATTGAATGTTATATCAGAAAATATCAAGATAATGTTAGTGCTAGAGTGACTTTTTTTTTAATTATTATTATTATTTGCCCCAGGGGTACAGGTCTGTGAATCATCAGGCTTACACCTTTCACAGCATTCACCAAAGCACAAACCCTCCCCAATGTCCATAACCCATCCACCCTATCCCTATCATCCCACCCCACAGTAACCCTCAGTTTGTTTTGTGAGATTAGGAGTTAGAGTGACTTTTTAATTGATAAACCAATGAATGACTCACAGAGAAGTAGAGCTGGAATTAGCTTGTCTCTAAAGTTGGTAAACCCTGCCTTTATATCTGCCTTCTCCATCTCATATTAACAAGAACAGGCTGGATCAGAACACCATTAACCACAGAGGTAATTCATATCTACACATTATCACTGAGATCTTCTACTTCACAATCCAGGAATGGCAGTCAGCTGATGTTAAAAGACTCTGGCCCATTTGGAAATGTCTGTATAACCTTGATTTCTCCTATCTCAGGGAGATATTATCACTCCATTGTCCCTGAACACACACTCATTTTCTGAGACAGTTTGACTCCTGCAGAACTGGGGAGGTCATGGCACTGGAGGAGTCATTCTTTCAGAACTAAAACTTCTTATCCCCAGACCTCTTGCTTCCATCATTAGGAAGCAGAAACCCTGACACTTTCACAGTAGAGTCTATTAGGTACTTCCTTTTCTGTAAATGTCACTAAATACATCCTTTCCTTTTTGGATTTCCTTTTGATAATCCTGATCCATATCTTATTTATTGTAATTATTCATATCAAAGATTCAAGCCAGGTTCATCATGCCATGATACATTTTGTTGCAACACGATGTGATGAAAAGTGATGTTCCAAAATTCTGAATCAATATACTGCATCCAGACTTGATTGTTAAAGTTGAATTGGATACTAAGGCTAATTTTTCATCTGAAATGCTAATATAAATGGAAGCTCCAATGAATATTAATGTTGCCAGATCAGAAAATTGTTTCTGGATATAATATTCCTTTGTGGCATTTATTTATTTATTATGGATGAATATCAAGATATAACTAAGACCCATATTTCAAACATGACCTAGTCCTTTGGTCTATTCATTTTTTAAAAGAATATGATAAGGAGACATTAATACAGGCTGCTTCATACTATTTATAGGTATTGTGGACAATGAAGTTAATTTTTTAATACACTTTTTAGAAATTTTGGGAAAAATACACTCCAGTGCTTTAACAGAAAAATTGGAGAGAAAAAGATAGTTTTAAGAAGCTTACATTATATTTAGATGGATGGCATACCATGGTTACAAAGCAAAGAGAATTCACTTTCACACTTATCCTAATACTCATATATCAAGTGATTTGGCACCCCACATAAAAACCAGAGGCCACCCATCTGCAAAATACATTTCTCCATTTTATCTGGAAGCTCTGTCCCATTATATCTGATACAGGACTATAAAACTATTTCTTATGGAAACTCTTTAGCCTGAGCTCAATAACACATCTAGTGTGTGAAAAAGTCATGAGAGAGTAATCACATTGTATTCTCAGAAGGATAAAAAAAAAGTGTTTTATCTATTGACATAATAGAATGCTGTAATAGAGGTAGCATAGTAAATGGAAAAGAGTCTGGATTATAAAATTCAACTCTGTCACTAAGAATTTTGTGACCTTAGAAAGAAATATTGAACTCTCAATATCATTTTCTTTATCTTTAAAAATGCATAAATCAATAATCACTGTTATCTGCAACTATATTATACTATGTACTTTCAGTGTGTACCATTAAGAAAAGAAGTCAAGTCTATTTCCTAGGACTTTGAGCAGCCAAACTGAGGACTTCAGCAGCCATCCTTTGAATTTGAAATGTAGGAGCACCATACCCTCCTCTAAATTCAGCTCTGTGTACAAGCAGTAATTATAGGGGACTAGGCAATGTGCCAAGGATCCATTCCCTTATCATGTCATTTGGTTTCATTATTGCCCTTTTATTTTCATTTTTCCCTCTCTTATTAGTATCCTCACCATTCAAGGATTTATCCTACAGAAAGAAGACATTTAAATTAGTTTATCTCACTGAGAAGAGACTTCAGTGGCTAGCTACACATGATAAAGACTTTATAGAATTAGTTCAGGAAAGTCACTAAACAACAGCAGGAGCAACACCAAAAAAAAAAGAAAAAAGAAAAAGAAAAAAGAAAACCCTGGGGTGATATCTGATTACCAGTTGCCACATCATTTTATTTAAAATGTCCAATTTTCAACAACAGTAAAAATTAAATAAAAAGACGAAATACAAAGTATGGTCTGTACTTAGGACAAAAAGCAGTCAAAGAAACTGTTCATAAAGAAACAGAGACATTGGACTTACTAGATAAATAATTCAAATCAGCCATTTTAAGAATGTTCAAACAACTAAAGGAAAATGTGTCTAAAAAATTAAAGGAAAATATGAGAATTATATCTCAGCAAATGAAGACTATCAATAAAGATATAGAAATTATTTTTTTAAAAGAAACAAATAGAAATTCTGAATAACTGAAAGGAAACATTCACTATAGGCTTTCAAAATCAGCTTTGAACTGGGAGAAGAAAGGATCAGTGAATTTGACTATATGTTGTAATTGTCCTATCTGAGGAAACCAAAAGATAAAAGAATGAAGAAAATTAACAAGACCTCAGAGATCTATGGGACAATATTCACTGTACCAGCATATACATAATGGGAGTCTTCAAAGAAGAGGAAAGGAATAGCAAAAATAGTATTTAAATGAATAATGTCTGAAAACTTTCCAAAGTTGGTAAAAAGTATTAATATGCAAATCCAAGCAGCTCAACAAACTTCAGTAGCATAATTAGAAACATTGTAGTCAAACTGTTGAGTCAAATTCAAAGAGACTCTTGAAAGCAGTAAGAGTAAAGCTAGTCATCATGTACAACAGAACCTCAATAAAAATAACAACTGACTTCACAACAGAAACCATGCAGAATATGAGACAGCAGGATGACATAGTCTAAGTACTAAAAGAAAAAAACTGTAGGACAAGAATTCTATATCCAGCAAAACTATCTTTCGAAAATGAAGGAGATATTAGGACACTCCCAGAAAACCCCAGGCCCTGATAGCTTTATGGTGAATTCTGCCACAGTTAAAGGAAACTTAACAAAAACCCTTCATAACCTCTTCCAAAGAGAAAAGCAAGGAACACATTTCGACTCGTGTGGAGTTCAGTATTACCCTGATATGAAGCAGAAGGAAGCATTAAAAAAAAAGAAAGAAAGAAAGAAAGAAAACTGTAGACCAAATTCAACAGCTATTTAAGATAAAAACGTGCAAGACTAAGTGGAACTTTCTTAAACTGATATGGGTTATGTACAAAAAAAGCCACAGTTACCTTCACACTTCATGGTGAAAGACTGAATATTTTCCCCTTAAGATAAGGAACAAGAGGAGGATTTCCACTTTCATCACTTCTATTCAACGTTTTACTAGAGGTTCTAACCAGGTCAATGAGTCAAGGAAAAGAAATAAAAGAATACATTTGAAAAGGAAGAATGTAAACTATAACTATTTGAAGATGACATAATCTTGAAGTAGAAAATCATAAGTAATAAAAAACAGGTAGTAAAAAGTTCAGCAAGTTTGTAAGACACAAGTTCAATACACAAAAATCAATTGTATTTCTAAGTACCAGCAAGTACAATATGAAGGTGAAATTAAGAAAACAATTCATAATAGTATCAAAAAGTAAAATATTTATGATAAATGTAACAAAACTCAGACGCTGAAACTACAAAACAACCTACTGTCTTTTTTTGTAGACATTGACAAGCTGAACTTAAAATTCATATGGAAATACAAGTGACATAGAGTAGCCAAAATTTTCTTGGAAAGAAGAATAAAGTTGCAGGATTTATACTTTCAGGTTTCAAAATTTCCCTACAATACTATAGTAGTCAAGACACTATGATACTGGCATGAAGACAAACATAGAGATAAATGGAATAGACTTGGAGGTCAAGAAACAAGCACTTATATTTATTGTCATTTATTTTTTAACAAGGATTCCAAGTCAATATACAGAGGAAAGTATTCTTTTCAACAAATGTTGCTGGGCAAATAGATTTTCACATGCAAAATAAATGAAGTTGAGTCCCTGCTTCACACCATATATGGCAATTAATTCAAAATGGATCATAGACATAAGTGTAAAAGCTAAAAGTATAACACTCCTAAGAAATCATAGGTGTAAATCTTTATGACTTCTAAGTAACAGTTTCTTTAAAATGATACCAAAAGCATAAGTAACCAAATAAAAAATAGACAAATTGGACTTTATCATAATTAAAAACTTTTGTGCTTCAAAGGACACCACAAAGAAAATGAAAAGACATCCAGAGAATAAGAGAACATATTTTTAAGACAACTGAAAGGGTCTTATATCTAGGATATATAAAGAACACTACAATAAAAAAACAAATAACCCAATTAAAAGTGGGCAAAGGATTTGAATAGATATTTCTCCACAGAAGATACACAAATGCCTGATTAACACATAAAAAGATGCTTAACATCATTACTGTTAAGGAAATGTAGGTCACAACCACGGTGAGATTTTACTTTACATTCACTAGGATTACTATAATAAGAAAGACACTGCAAGTGTTGGCAAGGCTATGGAGAAGTTGGAACCTTCATACATTACTGGTGGGGATTTGCAATGGTAAAATCACTGTGGGAAACAATTTGACTTAATATATTAAACATTAGAATTATCATATAACCTAGTAATTCCACTCCTAGGTATATACTCAGGAGACCTGAAAACATATATACACATAAAAGCATGTACACAAATGTTCAGAGCATCATTATTCATAATAGTCAAAAGGTGGAAACCACCCCAATTGTCCTTGAACTGATGATAAGAAATACAAAAACACCATATTCATACAATGTAATATTACCTAGTCATAAAAAGCAATAAGGTACTGAGACATGGTGCAACATGGATAAACCTTGAAAAAAGTATGCTAAGTAAAATAGCTCAGATAGAAAAGACTACCAGCAAATCCGTACCAAGAAAAAGTAGTTTATTGGTTCCCAGGGACAAGGGTGGGAGGGGTCACTGCTAATATGGATCTTCTTGAGGTACTGAAATGGGTAATGGGTCATTTACTTTTTTTTAGTGTTTCTTTTTGAGGTGATGAAAATATCCCCAAATTAAATAGTTGTGATGATTACACAACTTCTCAAGTATACTAAAAAGAAAAATGAATTGTACTCTTCAATAAAAATAATGAATTTTATAGTATGTAAATCATGCCTCGATAAAGCTATTATTTTTTTTAAATCATGGGCACAAATAATAACCTACCAGTTGTGTCTTTTTATAAGCCACTATACATCTTCTCAGTATAGGTCATTCAGGAAATAAAGTGGATAAGAAACATGAACAGAAATCAATAGAGCTTTTAATAAAACAGTGACTTCTTTTAAAATGAGATTTTAATAATCTACAATTTCCATCTGTGCTTCCTATTAGTACAATAGTCTTAATTTTGTTATTTGGCCTACAATGCCAATAGAAGTTGACAGCAGCAATATTCTCAATAAACCTATTAACTGATTCTGCTGGATTTTAGTTAAATATATTCCTGCATGTAGCTACTGTCATTTTCCTACTTCATAAGTAATTATAACCTCAGGCAGTAATGCTTCTCACAAATATAATTCCTATCTCCATCAATCTGTTTCTTTATCATCTTATATTTTGACATCTCACAATAATACCATTGCTTCTTAAACCACACTAAAACTTACATTCAAAAATAAGTTTTATTTATAGTGTGTGTCTTTATCAGGAGGTTAGTTGTGGTTTATTTAGGAGAAAATAAAAGATATAAGTCCTACACACTTTTATTATAATACAACTCTGTTTCTTTTATGTCTACATTAAAATTTCAGTACTTTAAATCTTAGGAGAAAGAAAAACTATTTCATACTATTTATCAGGTAAGACTGAGAAACCCAGCTTAAGCAAAAAATAATTCTGTTTTTCTCTCACATAAAAGAAGTCCCTGACAGGTATAGTGGCTCCGTGTTGTATACTCGTAGTTTTCGATATTCCATCTCTGATATGGCCCTTATCTTTCCAGTCCAAGATGGATGCATGCACTCCAGCCATCTCATTTCCCTCCCTGTTCCAAGCAGCAGGACAAATAAAAGGACAAGGAAGATCTATACAGCTGCCAGGGACCTGAAGTTTGTAGCATCCCCCCTCCTCCAAGAAATAGACCAAACTGGGATTCTCATTACTAAAAAGAAGAGGGACAGGGCACTGGCTTAAACTAACAGTCTGTACTGTGCATATGTTGAGTCCTTTGCTATTGTTTGTATAACAGTTTTTCAAATATTGTGCTTGTTTACTCAAATTTCTGTCCAAAGAGTACATAAAGGAATGAATATTCAATTTATAAACACTGGAGCAGATTGCCTTAAATTCAGTTAGATCACAAAGTCTATGTAAAATGAAAGGAAGGGCTTTTTACCTGAAGCTAGTAGCTTCACAACACTGAAATCCTTGTCTTTCTTTCAGTTCACAATTTTCACACATTTTCAATTTCAAGAATCAAAATGCTTTATAAAGAGGAAACCATATTGAAATTATTACCATCCTCTATAAATAATAATTAAAATAATGTTCCTGAATACATATACAAGAGACATATATCATTATTCTCAAAAATTAGTTTTTAAATGAAAATATTATATCTACCCAAGTTTAAAAATCAAAGATTCTTAATGTGTTTACAATACAAATAGTAATAATAGTACTGATGTTAAAAATTGTCTTCTGGAATGTTCCCTTCTATTTACCTGTATTATTACCTAGAGGCAACCACTTTCCAAGTCTTTTAGACATTTCTTCTGGTACATTCATCCTTTTATCTTAATAAAATATTTATACTGTTTCTTCTTAATTATTTTCTCATTATCTATTACCTTCCTCTTAGGGTCATTGAGAAGACAGTTCTCTATTGCACTTCTCCAACTTCACTTTCCCCATTCCCTCAAAATATTTGTATTACTTTGGATGTTTTGTTTTTTGGGTTTTTTGTTATTTTGTTTTTGGGGGGGCTTTTTGCTGCAGCAATAGTCAGAGTTTACATTATTTAAGACAGTGTTCAATCTCCTCTCTCCTTCTATCTCCTTTCTTGTCCAACTTTTTTATTTCTCCTATAGTTAATTACTTCATTTTCTCATTGGTTTAGTGTTCTATGTAATCATTAGAATTTTTTAGGCTCCTGTAAATTTGTCAAGTATCTATAAATAATTTTCTCCACTCAAACATAGGAAATAATCCATCATCTGTACTTATGTCCTAGAGACCTCCCTGCCTTCTTGTTGCAGCTTCTCACATTTGCAGAGGTTTCTCCTAGATCGAGTGATCAGTTGTTTTCAAAGAACTTCCTTTTTCTGATTCTCTCTCTTACATCCTTCTTTTCTGGGCCCATGCCTTACTTTCTTTGATTTAAACCCTCATTTTGCCCAGTGAAGAACATCCTCTAGTGGCTTCCTAAGAAAAGATGCTTGGGTGGTTGCTGTTGATGTTATTCTTGGATATCAAAAGATGTTTTAATTTTACCCCTTATATATGCTTGATTTTTGCTTGGATATAGCATTCTAGGTTAAAAAAAATTCTTCTTAGCAGTTTGAGGGCTTTTATTTCTAATATCTAGTGATGTTGATTTGCATCTGATGACATCCTGAATCCCATATTTTGCTGCTTGATCTATCCTACGCTTTGGAAGCTGTTAGTCACTTCTCTTTATCCCTGTGTTTGTCTTGGTGATATGACTTTGTGGAGTTCTTTTTTATTCATGTTCCCAGGACCATCAAGATGCCCTTTCAATTTGATGAATGACATAATTTCCATGACACATTTCTTTGATAATTTTGTCCGTTCTGTTTTTTCTGTTCTTTTTATTGGACTTGCACCTACTCTTAGTTATATATTGGACCTCCTACATCAGAGTACTCATTTTCTTATCATCTCTTAAGTCTTTTCCAGCTCTTTGTCCTTGTGTTTCCCTTTGGATGATTACCTGTTTTCCCTGTTTTCAGTAACTTGCTTCACACTATCATGTTTCTGTGCCTCTTCTAAATAGTCTTGTCTCTAGTTTTGTATGTGTGTGTGTGACATATATATGTGCATACGTTAATATGCATATGTAATGTGCATATTAATATGTAGTGTGTATAATTTATATATTAATATATGCACATATGTGTATATATGTATATTAGATAATATCTTTTATTTATATATAATATTAATAAATTAATTGAAAGATTGGCTCATGTGATTGTGGTTTCTTGATAAGTCTGAAATTCACAGAGCAGGCCAACAGGTTTGCAGGCTGGAAATCTGGGCAGGATTTGATGTTGTATTTTGAGTCGGAAAGCAGTTTGGAGGCAGAAAAAAGACCTCAGTGTATTCTCCTAAGGCCCTCAAGTAATTGGATGAGGCCCACCCACATTGTGGAGAGTGACATGCTTTACTCAAAGGCTATTGATTAAAATATTAATCATATTTAAAAATGTCTTCACAGCCACATCTAGGCTGGTGTTTAACCAAAAACTTGGGCACAGAAGCATAGCCCAATTGGCACATAAAATTAATCATCACAGAGTGTTTCAGGAAAATCATCTGTGTAGAGAATTCCCCTCCTTTCCAAGTGTCAAACCTGTCAGGTTTCTCCAGGGATTTCACAGGACCTTCAGCTCTTCTTGTTTTAGTAACTTATGGATCTGAAGCTTTAGCTTCTACATTTAGCTGAGTCATTCACTTTTTTGTCTTCCAAAATGCATTTAAATTTCTTTTCTGCTCTTTTCTCACCTCTTTTACTTAACAAAAAAATCTCTTTCATAATTACAGCCTGGTTGTATGAGAAAGAAGAGATTACCTCAGGTTATCATTGTTCCATGTTTAATTTGAATTCTTTCTCACTCTGCTTTAATGTCTCTCTCATTAATCTCTCATATGTAAAGAAAAATATCTTTTTCAAAGATCTCCATTTCTACCCCATGCAAATATTAGTTATATGAATGCTAAATCAATCTGGTTCTACTTTTTGTAAAGGTTTGCTGATTTCAGCTTAAATAAAGCTCTTTCTCCTTTTGCATATATAAGATCTCCTTATCTTTGTTATCATCTTGGAAACATCTCATTAATTTTAGTATTCTTATGGAGTGATGTTCTAAGCATTTTTAAAGAATATCAAGCTTTACCATATTAAACAAACAAGAGCTCCACAAAATCACTTTCATTTGGAAATAATTTCAAACTTACAGAAAAGTTACAAATATATTATACAAAACAACTTTTTACAATTTTACCAAGTTCACCTATTGTTAACATTTTGGCTCATTTGCTTTCTCATTTGTTCTTTCTTCATACATTCTATTTCTGTTTAAAGCTTTTAAGAGCAAGTTGAATATATTGTGGCCCTTTAACTAGAAATACTTCCATGTACTTCCACAGAATAAAAGTATTCTCATAACCATAGTAGCTTTAGTCATTTATTATTGATATAATATTTTTATCTGATAATATCATTTCTAATTTTTTTTATTCTCCAGTGCCAGATTTAGTCCAGGATAATATATTTCACTTAATTCACAGGTCCTTCAATCTATACAATTCCTCAGTCTTTCTTTGACTTTTGTGATGTTCATATTTTTATTTTTACATATTTTTATTTTTTCAAATTTTTATTTAAAGTCTAGTTACTTAACATATAGTGTAATATTGGTCACAGGAGTAGAATTTAGTGATTCATTCACTTACATATAACACCCAGTGCTCATCATACCAAGTGCCTCCCTTAATATCCATCACCTATCTAACCATCCCCCACCTACCTCCCTCCAAACTTTCAGTTTGTTTTCTATTCTTAGAAGTCTCTTATGATCTATTTCCCTCTTTTTTTCCCCTTCCCATATGTTCATATGTTTTGTTTCTTAAATTCCACATGAGTGAAGTCATATTCTTTCTCTGACTGACTTATTTCACTATCATAATACACTCTACCTCCATCCACATTGTTGCAAATCGCAAGATTTCATTCTTTGATGGCTAAGTAATATTCCATTGTGTGTGTGTGTGTGTGTGTGTGTGTGTGTGTGTACACACAATACTTCTTCTTTATCCATTCATCAGTCAATGGACATTTGAGCTCTTTCCATAGTTTGACTACAGTTGATAATGCCGTTGTAAATATCAGGGTGTATGTAGCCCTTCAAATATGTATTTCTGGGTAAATACCTAGTAGTGCAACTGTTGGTTCATAGGGTAGTTCTATTTTTAACTTTTTGAGGAACCTTCATACTGTTTTCCAGAGTGGTTACACCAGTTTACTTTCCCACCAACAGTGTAAAAGTGTTCCCCTTTCTCCACATTCTCACCAACACCTGCTTGTATCTTGTGTTGCTGATTTTAGCCATTATGACCAGTGTGAGGTGGTATCTCATCATGGTTTTGATTTGTATTTCCCACCTTTTCACGTGTCTGTTAGCCATCTGGATGTCTTCTTTCAAAAAATGTCTATTTATGTCTTCTGCCCATTTTAAAACTGGGTTATTTATTTTTGGGATGTTCAGTTTGATAAGTTCTTTATAGATTTTGGATACTAACCCATTATCAGATATGTCATCTGCAAATATCTTCTCCCATTCCATAAGGTGCCTTTTAGTTTTGTTGATTTCTTCCTTTGCTGTGCAAAAGCTTTTTATCTTGATGAAGTCCCAGTAGTTCATTTTTGCTTTTGTTTCCCTTGCCTCCAGTGACATGTCTATTAAGAAGTTGCTATGGCCAAGGTCAAAGAGGTTTCTGCCTGTGTTCTCATTTTGGTAGTTTCCCATCTCACATTTAGGTCTTTCATTCATTTGGAATTTATATTTGTTTATGGTGTAGGAAAGTAGTTGAAATTTATTCTTTTGCATGTTGCTGTCTAGTTTTCCCAACACCATTTGTTAAAGAGACTGTGTTTTTTCCAAATTGGTTATTCTTTCCTGCTTTGTCAAAGATTAGTTGACCATATTGTTGTGGGTCCATTTCTGGGGTTTCTATTCTGTTCCATTGATCTGTGTGCCTGGTTTTGTGCCAGTACCATACTGTCTTGATGACTACAATGATGTTCACATTTTGAAAGAATACTTCTCTTATCTTGATAATAGGATACCCCTAATATTTTTTATTTTTCTAATGTTTCCATGATTAGACTTTGCCAAGCATTTTGACCTGGAAAACTACAAAAGTGATGTTATGTCCTTTTCAGGGTATCAACTGTAGAGGTTACTGGTGCTATTAATTTTGATCCCTGTTCAACATATTATCCAATTTTCTCATTTCATAGTTACTATTTTCCCCTGTAATGAATAAGCAATCTGTTGAGAGACATTTTAAGATCATCCACAGATCCCACTTCTCATCAAATCCCCTCCCTATGTAGGTTTAACATCCACTGATATATCTTGGATGAAGCAATCCAAACTATGATGTTTTGACATAATGATTTCCAACTCCAGTACTTCCTCCAAATTTGCCAGGTGACCTTCTCCCCAATTTACTTTTTTAGCTATTTATCTATTTAATATTGATATAGGTGTGTGAATTCTCCTTCCTTCAATAATTTATAATTACTTTTAATCCTAGATTATTTCTGGTCCAAATACCAGATTTGACCAGTGGAAGACATTTTGGACTCTTATGTTCTTGTGACATAACCCTATACTATTTTTAGACAGTTTTTTCATACATAACAATTGGTTTCCAGATCTTATTCCTTCTCTGCTCCAGCCCTGGAATCTGACATTTCTCTGAGGAGCCCTAGCTCCTTTTAGTGAGAAATGTTACTAGAGACCAAGTTCTGGGCACAATGTGTGCTCATTGTCATTAATGTATCTTCAGTAGAAACAGCTAGAAGTTGTGTGTGTGTGTGTGTGTGTGTATTTATATACATTTTATATATGTAAATATAGTAATAATAAATATAAAATATATATAATATATTTCCATATGTAAATGTGTATATATACACACATAAACATGTGAAAATATATGTGTAATTTCATATACACATTTTATTTATATATAACACACATTAATATATATAAATGATACCTCCAATTCTGCTTCATTGTCAGTGGGTTTTTTTTCTTGTTTTCCCTCCCCATATTTGTGTCTCCCTTTTTCTATTGTAGGAACCTGACTCCTAATAACATTAGTATCTGTATTCATTTGCTCATACTCCTATAATATATCTAAAATAGGTTCCGAATATATGGCTACATAGACATTCTCTTGCTACACTGTTAGTCAGACTTCAAAACTAACAAATTTACTTTTTTAAGACACTAAAAATGGTTTTATTAATTAGTATGCTTTCAGCTACAAGTAAGAGAAATCCTGATTCAAGCTGAGTTTAAAGCAGCAGAGTTTATTATTTACTTATTAATTTGACAAATATTGGTACCTACCATGTACTACTCACTGATCTAGACTTCAGAGATACAGCTGTGAACAAAATAATGTCTTTGCTTCATAGAGCTTATGTTCTAGTAGAGATGGAGACAACAAGCAAATAAGCAAATGAGTATAATACTATATTATGTAATTGGAAGTCCAATGTGGGATGTGTTCTCCAGAGCTGGTATTTGAAATGTCAACTATGCTTTCAATTTCCTTAATCTATAATCCGTGGTACTGGCTTCATATTCAGGTAGTTAGAATGATGGTTGCAAATGATAAACTATTTTTTCTTCTTGCTCCCATTTAAGAGATAGAAAACTTTTTCCAGGGTGCCTGGGTGGCTCAGTGGGTTAAAGCCGCTGCCTTCGGCTCAGGTCATGATCCCAGGGTCCTGGGATCGAGGCCCACGTCGGGCTCTCTGCTCAGCGGGGAGCCTGCTTCCTCCTCTCTCCTCTCTCTCTGCCTGCCTCTCTGCCTACTTGTAATCTCTCTCTGTGTCAAATGAATAAATAAAATCTTAAAAAAAAAAAAAACTTTTTCCAGAACTCTCAGTTAACTTTACTTTTAATCCACAATATTTGGATCACACACCTATTTCTGAACTAATCATCAGCAGAAAAAAAAGAAAGGAATTACCAAGACTGGCTCAGAAAAAAGTAATTTGAGATGAAATGGATGTTGATGACCCAGAGATTTTAAATGTAAAGATTGTTTTTAGTAAATGGCTTTTTTTAATAGGTGTACTTTTTTATTATTAACATATAATGTATTATTTGTTTCAGGGGTACAGGTCTGTGATTCATCAGTCTTACACAAGACACAGCACTCATCACAATACATACCCTCCCCAATGTCCATCACCCAGCCACCCCACCCTCCCACATCCCTCCACTCCAGCAATCCTCAATTTGTTTCCTGAGATTAAGAGTCTCTTATGGTTTCTTTCCCTCTCTGGTTTCTTCTTATTTCATTTCTTCCTCTCCTCCCCTATAATATTCTGCCTTGTTCTCAAATTCCACCTATCAGTGAGATCATATGATAATTGTCTTTCTCTGATTGACTTATTTCGCTTAGCATAATACCCTCTAGTTCCATCCATGTTGTTGCAAATGGCAAGATTTCATTTTCTGATGGCTGCATAGTATTCCATTGTATATATATATACCATATCTTCTTTATCCATTCATCTGTTGATGGACATCTAGGCTCTTTCCACAGTTTGGCTATTGTGGACATTGCTGCTATAAACTTTCGGGTGCATGTGCCCCTTCATATCACTACATTTGTATCTTTACAGTAAGTACCCAGTAGAGCAATTGCTGGGTCATAGAGTAGCTCTATTTTCAACTTTTTAAGGAACCTCCATACTGTTTTCCAGAGTGGCTGCACCAGCTTGAATTCCCACCAACAGTGTAGGAGGATTTCCCTTTCTCTGCATCCTCGCCAAAATCTGTCATTTCCTGACTGGTTAATTTTAGCCATTCTGACTGGTGTGAGGTGGTATCTCACCATGGTTTTGATGCTGAGTTTTTCCCTGATGCCAAGTGATGTTAAGCACTTTTTCATGTGTCTGTTGGCCATTTGGATGTCTTCTTTGCAGAAATGTCTGTTCATGTCTTCTTCCCTTTCCTTGATTGGATTATTTGTTCTTTGGGTGTTGAATTTGTTAAGTTCTTTATAGATTTTGGATACTAGCCCTTTATCTGACATGTCATTTGCAAATATCTTCTCCCATTCTGTCAGTTGTCTTTGATTTTGTTGATTGTTTCCCTTACTGTGCAAAAGGTTTTTATCTTGATGAAGTCCCAATAGTTCATTTTTGCCCTTACTTCCCTTGCCTTTAGCAATGTTTCTAGGAAGAAGTTGCTGTGGCTGAGGTCAAAGAGGTTGCTGCCTGTGTTCTCAAGGATTTTGATGGATTCCTCTCTCACATTAAGGTCTTTCTTCCATTTTCAGTCTATTTTTGTATATGGTGTAAAAAAAAAAAGGTCCAGTTTCATTCTTCTGCATGTAGCTGTCCAATTTTACCAACACCATTTGTTGAAGACATTGTCTTTTAGGGTATTCTTTCCTGCTTTGTCGAAGATTAGTTGACCCTAGAGTTGAGGGTCCATTTCTGGGTTTTCTATTCTGTTCCATTGATCTATGTGTCTGTTTTTGTGCCAGTACCATACTTGTCTTTATGTTTACAGCTTTGTACTAGAGCTTGAAGTTCAGAGTTGTGATGCCACCAGCTTTGGTTTTCTTTTTCAACATTTCCTTTGGCTATTCAGGGCATTTTCTGGTTCCATACAAATTTTAGGATTATTTGTTCCATTTCTGTGAAAAAAGTTGATGGTATTTTCATAGGGATTGCATTGAATGTGTAGATTGCTCTAGCATAGATATATTCACAATATTTTTTTTAAGATTTTATTTATTTATTTGACACAGAGAGAGAGAGATCACAAGGAGGCAGAGAGGCAGGCAGAGGGGGGGGGGGAAGCAGGCTCCCTCCTGAGCAGAGAGCCCGATATGGGCCTCGATCCCAGGACCCTGAGATCATGACCTGAGCCGAAGGCAGAGGCTTTAACCCACTGAGCCACCCAGGTGCCCGATATATTCACAATATTTGTTCTTCCATTCCATGAGCATGGAACATTTTTCCATTTCTTTGTGTCTTCCTCAATTTCTTTCATGAGTATTCTATAGTTCTCTGAGTATAGATCCTTTGCCTCTTTGGTTAGATTTTTCCTAGGTATCTTATGGTTTTTGGTGCAATTGTAAATGGGATCAGCTCCTTAATTTCTTTTTCTTCTGTCTTGTTGTTGGTGTATAGAAATCCAACTGATTTATGTGCATTGATTTTATAAGTAAATGGATTTTTAAATATTTTCTCTATTTTAGAAGTCCCTTAAGAGAAAAAAAAGTGTCAGAGAATTTCATTACCCCTCTTTTATTAACAATGAGCAAACGTCAAATAGCTCTTTTTGAGAAGCCTATTTGTGTCTTATTTTATTATAATTTTCCTGGATAATTTTACAGGAATTTCAATTAATTTTAAAGCAATCTAGTCATAAATTTATTATAAGAAATCACACATTCAACTAATTTTTGTAATATATTTCAAATATTAGAAATTATGTGGAAAATACATTCACAGAAGGGAAGTCATTTAATTTCTAACATGTAGACCATAGGCAAACTAATTAAATTCAGTCTGATAAACCTGAAATATAGCTGTTTTGTAGTAGAAATGGATAAGTTTTCTATATTTGTTGCTGAGGATACATCATTTCCTTTATGTTTATTTATTAGAATTCATGCCAATTGAAATAGTTGAAAACTTCACTTGTTTTTCTTGAGCCCACTTTTCATAAATATTAAGGTTGGTTTCTAGGAAATATTACTAACAAGAGTGAGTATTTTTAAGGAACACTACATTGCTTGCATCTAAGTTATACTACACTGCTGTTCATTTTGGGGGGAGACAAAGAAAACACTAATAATATCTAAAAGCAAACTAATTAACTACTCGCTTTTTAAAAGAGAGTGTCTAGTATAGCTATTTAACATTTAACAGAAATGCCACTCATCTTTATTTCTGGGTTTAACGTTCTTGAAATATGCTGGTAGGCTTAATCTGAGTGACATACATATTAAAGATTGTAAGAAAAGAAAAGGGTAGAGAATATTTCTGACTTTCTGAATAATCTGAATTTTCATCTAATTATTATATGCCTTTTGAGTACTGTAAATGAGTGAGAGCCAGAAATAGCATATGAGTTCTGAGGAATTGAATCACATATGGATTTCCTTCTAAAATCAAGGCATAATTGAAAAATCGAGATGAGAATACTGTAAGTATAAAGCCTTCAATGCCAGCAGTATTCAAGTGTCTTTGTTTTAGTTTATCATGTGTTACATATGAACTGAGAAGATAAATAATTTGATCTTATCAGAAATTTCTGTGTTAGTGGTATGTTCTACCAAGTAGTTATCTTGAAAGGCAATGATTCTCCTCTGATGACGCTGTTCTTTTCCACATTACTATTTGTTATGCCTCTTTTTAGAATCCTTTTGGTATACATAGGAAACCAGTCTCATCACATTAAAGTTATATCTTTAATTTTTATCCCACAAATGTTATTTTCTAGTTCAATTACCACATAATCACAAAATCATTTGATCTCAAACCACTCATTAGATTTGGGTCCAAGTGACATTCAATCATTCAAAAGACAGATAAAATGTATCCTTAGTAGAGGAAATATCGCTTATGTCGGTAATTATTTTAAAGAGAAAATATTCATTTGAATCTAATAATATTGGAAGTTGTGGCAAAAAGATTCATCCTTAAGAATTTTTTTTAAGATTTTATTTATTTTTTTGACACACAGAGAGAAATCAGATCACAAGTAGGCACAAAGGCTGGCAGAGAGAGGAGGAAGTAGGCTCCCCATTGAGCAGGGAGCCCGATGCTGGCCTCGAGCTCCGAGGACCCTGAGATCATGACCTGAGCCGAAGGCAGAGGCTTTAACCCACTGAGACACCCAGGCACCCCATCCTTAAGAATTTAAACACTGGATCATATAAAAAAATCAGTGCCTTAAGTAAATAATTATATCACTTGGAATATTAAATATATGTATCTCATTCTTAACAGCATCAGTCATGCTGATAAAGAGGATTCAGTATGGTTTTAGTACTTAAAACAAATACTAAATACATATGACAGAAACAATGCATTTTCCATTCTCCCACTTGGTGCCTTATTGGACAGTCTGTTAGCCTTTCCAGGAGCTGAGATTTTTTTTTTTGACACATTTTTATATTTGTGGCATGGATAGTTGGAGAGATATTTTATCTCAGGACTTTTTATTATATTACACATTATGTTGTGTCTTGAGAAGATAGTGTAACAAGATGCATAATCGAAAGATTTCAGTCTATTTGGCTAAGTCCCCAAGTCAGAATTTCTGCTTACCCAGCAAGAAGACTGCCTATGCAGGACCTAGAAAGGAGATAGTGGAACACTAGTTTTTGACCCTTGGTTCCTCACTCACTCAGGGTTTAAACTGTGGAAGCTAAAACATTGGATATTAAAAGATTTGCCCGGAGGAAGTTATAGGTTGTGAATTCCATCATACTCCCTTTAAAGGACAATAAAGGCATTTGAAATCTCATTCTCAGCCCAGAAAAGCATGCTTCAAGAGACCATGTGTCTCTCAGACCTCAGGTTATGTACTCATTGGTATTGGACTCAAATCTGAAAAATCTAAAGCTTGAGGGTTCTCTCCGCTCTGAGAGCCAAGTGAGATATTGAAGATGGCCTGCATTCTCAGAGTTCGTTGAGTTAAAGGAGGTATGTGGAATGAAAGTAGGCCCCTGGGGCGGGCAAAGAAAACTGGAGCTGTCTGAAATCTTGTCCAAAATGGCCACGCAGAAGTGGAGGGGACCCTGATGGAGAGCAGCGGGACCCACACTGCTGGGTACTGCAGGGATGAGCAGAACATATAAACGAATAAAATAAACTCATTTTATTTTACAGATAAAGTAATTCATTTCAAGGGATCTGCAAGAAGGACACTCCAAGTATTGTAGGGTCTCTGGAGAATTCCACAATCACTCCACAAGAAAAAGTGTCCATTTTAAACCTTTATCAGACCCAGAGAACACTAAAGCCAGCTGACAACAATCTCTATCAGAAAAGAACTTACAAGCCACTCCCCTCTCCTGCCCACCAGAGGCAGGCAAATGGTAGGAGATTGGGGGAGTGGGAGAATGGGGACACTGTAGACAAGAAAACAATGGCAAGACCACCATTCTCCTCCTTTCCATTGCACTTAGACCCTGTGACAGAGGAATGTGCTAAAAGTGGCCAGAAAACACCTGGAATTTTCTCTAGGTTTTATTCAATGGGAATGCGGGGGGGGGAGCGTGGGAGAATAAGGAGAATGTTCCATGAAACAGGTTTGAATGTGCAATGGGAAAATTTTTAAATACTTTTTTAAAATTATTATCTTTTATCTTACTATCTTATTTTATCTTACCATCTCTGTGAGTCTGGCTTATTCTATATAACTGTTTCAGTAGTCTTTTGGTTGATATAATGCCAGAATTCTAGTTCTTTTACTTAAATCCCAAAGTTATTTCCTGAAAAGATAATAACGTCTGGGCTGAAATCAGTGACATGAGTGCTAGGCTGCCGAAATAGACAAGTGAAGAAGACAGCTTGTCAGAAAGCCTACCTTACACTGTGCCTGGTGCCCAACACTTTACATACAGGATCTGATCCTAGTGGCAATTTTAGGAAAAGGTGTCATGATGCTCATTTTACCATTGAGGAGATCAAGGTTTGGAAAAGTTAAGTCACATTTTTTTAGGTCGGATAGTTCGTTAGTGATAGAGACATGATTTAGTCCAGATCTGTCCAACCCTCTCTTTTCTTCACACTCTCTCAGGGAACCTGTGGCCATTAACCCACAGTCCTACTACCTATCCATCCTGTACAATCAGACTTTTACTTCTTTCTCTTCCCCTTCCCTTCATTTGTGATGCAGCCTATCATGTTAGTCCATTCCTTTTAGAACTAAGGGAAGGGAGACTCACAGAAAAGGACGTGAACTGAAGAGGGAGGAAATCAGCCACAGAGAGCTAGCCCTACCAATCCCTCTCTGAATCTGTGTCCGCATTCCTCTCCCCAACTAACTTTACTCCAGACACTGACCCTTTCCTACAAGAAAGCCAGGCATGGCCCTTCTTTAGAGCCTTTGCACTGACAGCTTCCTCTTCCTCCAAGTATCTGTATGGCTAATTCTCTCACTCCCCCACGGTTTTGCCTTAAAAGAGACAGTATCACCTTCGTTTCACCTTCTCAATTAGATGTGTAGGAATCATCCCACTTAAATTGTAACCTGCTTCCACACTTAAGGCAAACCTGATTCCTTTTGCCCCACCCTGTTTCTTTGTTTGGTTTTATCTTTCCCATAGCATGTATCACTTTCCAACAGTTATGTCTATGTTTTGTTTATTATCTCTTCCCTTCACTATGATGTGAGGTCCATATGGACCTCTACTACCTCAGGCCTCTAAAAAGATTGCCTGGTACACAGTAGTCATGCGTCATATATTGAGTGAAAGGATTACTGAATACTGACTCAGATCCCCTACAGGAACTATCACATACCACTTTGACTTCCTGGCACCTTACTTTCTGGTTTTCGCTCTGTTTTACTTGTCGAGCTTCCACTAATCATCTTGGAAGGGCGCCTTCTTCAGTCTCTACTTTATCCCATCAGGCCTGTCTGGGTTTTAGCTGTAGAATTTCTTGATTTTGTCCATCTCAACATCAACTGAGCTCTTGCTCTCATTCTGATAAGTCTTTTCAAAGTCAAGTAACACGGAAAAGATCTTAATTCTTTTTTTTTAAGATTTTTTTATTTTATTTTATTTATTTGACAGAGAGAGAGAGATCACAAGTAGGCAGAGATGCAGGCAGGCAGAGAGAGAGGAGGAAGCAGGCTCCCCACTGAGCAGGGAGCCCGATGTGGGCCTCGATCCCAGGACCCTGAGATCATGACCTGAGCCGAAGGCAGAGGCTTTAACCCACTGAGCCACCCAGGTGCCCAAGATCTTAATTCTTTATGGTACTTACCTTGTCAACATAGTTTGGGGTTTATAAATTATAACCATTGCCTTTGATACACATGTAAATTTCATTTGAAAATGCTGCTTTTTGCCATAGTGAATTTTGATCTGTGAGTATATTCCAGTATTTACTAAGTAGGCTCTTTCCAAAATTTTATATATTGATTTCTGATTCTACTTCATAATTAAGATATAAGCATGAACCAACATTTGCACATAATATATGATAGCTGATTTTGCATAAAGCTTGGAAATAAATATGTGTATCTGAGATTGGAATAAAATAAATTTAACATTGTCTATGGCTGTGAAATTCATAATCCTTGATCCTACAATGAAAGATTTGTAGAGAAAATTATCTATTCACAACCATTCCCATGTGGATCCATTTAGTGAAACTTTACTTGCAAGAATCTGTAAAAATGCTAATAAACCACATTTCTCACCAGCTTAGGCCTAGCTTTTTATTTGTTTCTGGCTTTGAGATAACTTTGAATAGGCAATATAGTGTCACCATGGGTAATGAATGATGCATGCATGAAATAGTGACCTTAAAACTGCACATTTCTCTTAAAGGAATCAATTTACACACCATTGCTGCTTAAATTTTATGAGCAATTATGTATCATGTCTTTCCTATATAAATGATAGAAAATCTATTTTAATCAACATTAATGTTCATGAAATTGTTACTTTGCTGGTGTCCATTAACAAGGGTGAAATAGATATGGGAAATAGCTTTAGGAAAACAAAGAATTTAAGGGAAAATATAGCAAAATATAGCAAAAACTAGCAAGTACAGGAAAAATGCTCTTCAAAAGTTAAATGTTTTGGAAAAAATATAGTAAGTCTCATCCATGTGCTTGGTGCATAATACTACTAGAAATCCTGGAAGATTCTCCAAATGTAGGTACATTCAAACATACTATTGTGAATCAGGAAATTTCTAGTACTTCCCTAACTACAGCAAACTATTTATTATGGGGTAACTAGCTATGTAGAATTTTTTGTTCCCTCTTCTTGAATAGATTCTTTTTTCTAGTTTTAATCTTACAGAATCACAGTTTGATGCATCATTATTAATTTTTTGTTTACTCATAATAATCCAGTAATTCCTAGTAGCAATGCAGTGGGGGGTGAATAAAAAACCAAGGTTTACACTCTTCGTTTGCTATTCCTTTACAAATATTCTCAACTTCTAACTTCTCGCCAAAATGAAATAAAATCCAAAACACTCTAGCCACCCTGATGAACCCAACTATCGACTTTCTTTTATCTGGATTCATGCAGCATATTATGGAAGGGATTCAATCACAAAATCAGGCTGACTGGTATCACTATAAGTGAGTCCTCACAAAACTCAAATAAGTACTGACCACCACATGAGAATCTTACCACGCTCCTGTAAGCTTGCTCTCCCTTGCTCTCTAGCCACTATTTTGTACACTTTAAAATCTCCCTTTATCTCTTTCACCACTACCACTGTAGCCTTCAGTCAATGCCTTTGCTTTATGCATCATATAGGAAAAAGTACTCAGACAAGAAGGGATTCACTTTCCTACCAGCAAGTTTGCAATTCTCAGCTTAGGGCCCCATATCAAATCCCATTTCAACATTCCGTAGTTGTTGGATCTGGGCAAATTGCTTATACTTCTTGTGCCCCATACATAAAACAGTAAGAAAAAAATACCAATCTTACAAAGTTACTTGAGAGGTTAATATATTGATTGAATTAATATATATTAAGATAACATTCATATAACACACATACTTATATATACATCAGAAAATGATACAGCATATAGCAAAACAGTCTTAGCCATCATCAATCATTGACCTTTATTATTCCTATTAAAACAGGAAAAGTGTCCCTCTTCTGCCAAAGGCCTTCCACATGTCCTTGTCTTCTCAAAAAGGTTTATCCTTCCTTTATTATTTTTTTAAAGATTTTATTTATTTATTGGACAGAGAGAGACACACTGAGAGAGGGAACACAAGCACGGGGAGTGGGAGAGGAAGAAGCAGGCTTCCCACTGAGCAGGGAGCCTGACTTGGGGCTCTATCTCAGGACCCCGGGATCATGACCTGAGCCGAAGGCAGATGCTTAATGACTGAGCCACCCAGGTGCCCCGTTCCTTTATTATTTTTGCAGATTATTAATCTTCCTCTTTTTTGTACCCTTCCCATTAATAAATGAATAGGCTCTACTATAGAGCTCTAGAAACTAGCCTCCCCTAACTCCAAATCTTCAAACTTTACCCTGATTCCCTATGCGTTTTTACTGCCAACATATTTTAAAGTCAAATAGACCTGAAACTGTCTCTGGGATTTAACCATGTAGAGAACACTTTTCATTCCTCACCTTGTCAACCCTTGCTGAAACTCTTCACAACTGACCATCCCATCCTTGAAGTTCTCTCTTTCCTTGGTTTCCATTACACCATCAGGATTCCGATTTCCTATCTTTGTTTCTGGCTTCTCCTGCTCAGTCTTACTTCCTGGCTCCTTAACCTCTTGCACTTTCTTTGTTTCTCATTCTAGACTATCTCCTTAGGTGAGTTCTATTATTGTCATGGATTAAAATACCATCTTTGTGCTCAGAAAGCCTACACATATATATTTCCATCCAAGCGCTCCTTTCTATATTTCAAACTGCTCCTCCATAATTTTCCTTTCCTCAGCATATGGCCCTCTATTCTCTCTTCATCCAATTGCTAAAGACAGAAAACTTGAAACCATTTTCAGCACAGCTTTGTCCTTATGTCTTCACCCCATCAGTATGAAACTCAGACAATTCTAAATCCAAACTTATTTTTAAAAATCTCTCTCCATTTGTGCGTCTCTTTTGCCATTCTCAATTAGTTTTATCCATTGTTCTTATTTGAACTATACCATAACCAGGCTGGTCTATCTGTAGAGCACCCAGAATCATGTTTTAAAATGTAAAATGGGGGCGCCTGGGTGGCTCAGTGGGTTAAAGCCTCTGCCTTCAGCTCAGGTCATGATCTCAGGGTCCTGGGATCGAGGCCCACATCGGGCTCCCTGCTCAGCAGGGAACCTGCTTTCCCCTCTCTCTCTGCCTGCCTGCCTCTCTGCCTCCTTGTGATCTCTCTCCCTCTGTGAAATGAATAAATAAAATCTTTAAAAAAAAATGTAAAATGGATCGCTTTCTCGATCTCTGTTTTGACATAGAGGAATTGCCAAGAATCTTTGATTCTACCATCAAAGACCTCAGTCATCTGGTCATTGATTCCAACATCATACTGTACCACTCACCTTTTTCCTCCATTTTGGCTACACTGTCCTTTCAGTTGCTAAAGGACCAAGCTTTTTCAGCCTTATAGACTTTTTACATGATATTCCCTCTGCCTGGAATGATATTCCTCTCACTTTTTACATTGCTAATTTTACTCAGACTTTGTATCTTAGCTCAAGTGTCACTTCTCTGGATAAACTCTCTTTGGGTTCCAACTTTAGATTTCTCTGTTATTTTAGTTCTGACAGCATTTGTCACAAATTGTAGTATAGATCAATTTACCTATTTGTCTCATAAACTAGTCTACAGTCTCCATGAGGGCAAACACAAGGCATGTTTTGTTCAACCTCCTATCCAATCCTTTGTAGCCTTTTAATATGTAAATAAATGTATGGAAAAAATGTGTGTTTATCAGCAAGTTACCTAACTTCTTTGTGTCTCATCTGTAAGTTGGTGCAGGAATTTCTTCCTTACCAGTTTGTTCTATTAACTGACAGAACAAATCCTTATTGGTTAGCATAAGCTTGTTTCAAAAAAGTATTGCTTCCTCTGCCCCATCCAAGCCAGCAACCTCATATAGTAGAAAAAGCTTTAAAGTTTGATATAACTAAAATTTTTAAAAATTTTCCAGTTATTATCTGTGTAACTTAGGTAAAGTTATTTAACATTTCCAAGCTTGTTCTCTCATCCATAAAACTGATATAATAATACCTATTCCCATAAGATTGTGGTTAGGATTATATGAAATAATATGTATAAAGCATCCAGCATGTAAGCATTCTACAGATGTAAATTCCCAGTTCCTAAATACCCAAGATGCCATATATAGTACAATTTCCCAACATTTTTATCCAAATCATATCTGGTTTTCACACTTTTAAGCTAAAATGTTACTTTAGAAGACAAATAAACCTGAGAAGTGTGCCAAATCTCTGTCGTCAGAAGGACATGAAACACCTGAGGAGCTTAATCTAAATGCAAATTCTGGGGCCCCCACTCACTGGCATTTGCTTCCCTAGATCCAGAGTGAACCCAGGAATTTGCATTTTGATAAAGGCAACAGAGTGAATCAGATGTTTCATTAACTTCAATCTGAAACCCAGTTTTTTAATGAATCTAGGTTTGGGACATAGAAATATTTTCAGCCCTCCTAGTATTTGAGTGAACTACGAGTGACAAATGAGCCTATGCTTCCTCAAAGGGCACATTTATTTCATTAAGCATTGAAGGTTTATTCATGCTGCTTTATGAAACGAACTTATTGTTGAACCTAGGAGGGATAGAGCAATTCCCTTCCCAAAGGCACTATTTGCAGACTGTAAGTAGGTGTTCTAAGTTGTGCATAAATCTTAACTTCTATACCTGTGCTTACTCTCTAGGAAATCTATCCACCAATGAAAAGAGTGATATTATAAGTTTACATATGTTTCAGAAATGACGCATTTCCTCAACAAAAATTCGCTATTTTTATAAGCCTGAAATGTAACCTTATATTTTATAAAGGACATAAATTAGAAGCAGCATTGCTATATAGTAATAGTCATGGGATATAGAAAGATCAAGAACAAACAATGGAATAGGGATGTTAATAGACATTTCATGTAATATTTCAAAAAAACTCAAAGTTGCAAACATCTCTTTATAAATCAATACACCACCTTATTTTTCTTTTAAAATGATTTATATTAAATATCTTAAATCTCAGTGGCTTCATATGTAAATGCTATTTAGTTGTCTCTTTTCAAAACTAAAAGTAAAAAAAGAAAATTGAATGTCAAGTTACTAAGACACTCAAGGCATAAAAGCCTATAAAAACTGTAAAAAAATATCCCACAGGTGTCATATGCATGCAAAAAACATTCCAGAATTCTTTTAGCTTTTGTATAAATATATGATTGATTTTTGCTCACTCTATAAAATATTTTTAAAAGATGATTAAAATGCATAAATATATAATCCTTATATTGATAAGTATAAATTCAGTTCATAAGGCATGAATGATGATATTTATATTCTTTTTTTTTTTAAAGATTTATTTATTTATTTATTTCACAGAGGGAGAGAGATCACAAGGAGGCAGAGAGGCAGGCAGACAGAGAGAGGGGGAAGCAGGCTCCCTGCTGAGCAGGGAGCCCGATGCGGGCCTCGATCCCAGGACCCTGAGATCATGACCTGAGCTGAAAGCAGAGGCTTTAACCCACTGAGCCACCCAGGCGCCCTGATATTTATATTCTTCCACCTTACTATATAGATATGTTTTCCTCCAGATAGGTGAAAATAGTTTTCTGAGTTTTGCATTTCTAACTGAGATGACTCAAAGGCACATTTTTGGTTCTTTAAGTGTCAGAATAAATATTTGAACTTTGAGAGGCTATCTTAGATTTTTACTTCTTGATCCTAACACTGGGACAGATTTTCTCTTTTAGAGGAATTGAAAATAGGGCTGAAAAGAACTTCAGTCCTTGCAGTGCCTGCTCCTCTCTATGATTTTTGGCTTTAGAAATCTATCTGTTCTCCCGAAATTAAAAACAAATGAAATAAAACAGAAAAAGAAATCCACTTGTCTTTTAGGACCCTCTTCTATGAGATCAAACCAGTCAAAATATCTCCGAACACCATTGACAATTTTTTTGAACACAAATGCCAGTGCATGGTTTTAAATATCCTACATCACCCTGTCCCCATCACATGCCATATTCAATTGTTCATTAATTTCCAAATGTTAAAAACATCTCATTTATCCACTCTCCACCTACCATTCTTACTTGTGTGATCTTTGCACCAACCTCTCCATTAAACTTCTGAAATTGACATCAGTCTCTTACATGATCCCTAGGTTTTTGGCCTGTCCTATTGTCTATTCGCATTTCAGAGTCATCTTAAAACTATACTGAAATATAAAATGTCACAGTATGTGATCTTCATGATCTAACCCATAAGTCATCCATGTTCTAATGTGCTCATATATACTTATCTGCTTTCTCAACTCAAAAGTTTCTTTCCCTCAGGACACCCAAGATTTTTTGTTTGTTTATTCCTTTTTTTTTTTAATGAATGACCTTGCATATTATATTTTCTCTTCTTGGAATGCCCTTATTTACTTCATCATCTGTCCCTAAATTTCCTTGGGAATTTTCAACTAATATTTCAAGACCAACTTCAGAATTAGTCACTTGCCAATGGTACTTTTATAATACTGTGTGAGGCACTGTTCCACTTAATTTTCAGAGAGATAATTAGAATTACAACAACACTGTGATGTAGATATTTTTATTATGCCAATTTCATTGAGGGTAAACTGAGGCAAGGTGGTTAAATGACTTCTCTAAACTGAGGCAAGATGGTTAAATTACTTCACACAGCTAGTAAGCTGGAGAGTCTGGGTTTGGATTCAGGTAGCCTGACTCCACAATTCATACTCTTGTGCTCTAGATGAATAAAATATGCTGACTTGATCAATAGGTGAGAACTATTTTTTTTAATCTTTCTCATCCTCCAGTTCTCTGGTTATGGTAAAATCAGACTCTAGTCTTTCCAGAGTGAACCTTAAGGATAGATTCTGGTAATGAGACAAAAAATATTTGAAGTTACTGATGAAGCAAAATAAATCTAAAGGAAGATACTTATCTGAATATATAATAGAAAGGTCACAGGAGAGATAATTCTGATAAGTTTTAGATTAATGAGTCATCAAAAATATTAACAGCACATACTTTCATGAAATAAAACAACAAAAAAGGGCGCCTGGGTGGCTCAGTGGGTTAAAGCCTCTGCCTTCGGCTCAGGTCATGATCTCAGGGTCCTGGGATCGAGGCCCGCATCGGGCTCCCTGCTCAGCCGGGAGCCTGCTTCCTCCTCTCTCTCTCTGCCTGCCTCTATGCCTATTTGTAATCTCTCTCTCTATCAAATAAATAAATAAAATCTTTAAAAAAATAAAAAATAAAAAAAAACAAAAAAATTGTGTCTACGAAATTTAAACACGAGAAAATGCGTTTGCACCAAGTTATTCAAGGAAAGGGAATTGTAACAGAAGACTGTAAACACATAGTCTCTTATAAGAATAACACGCAATCTTCTGAGTAGCATGCTCATTCAGGATCCTTCATCATTTGTGGAACTAGGCTTTAGATAAGTACTACAGATGTATCCATGGAAACCAATGTGGAAGAAACTAACATTATTGTCCTCAAGGAACTTACTTTGTAAACAGAAAAAACTACTGAAAATATACTAGTAGTTTTTCTTCTAGTTATGATATAAATAGTCATTACATATTCATGTTTGCGCTGTAATATTTAGAAAATATTAATAAACTAAAAATCATAGATATAAGATTATAATAATCAGATATATAAATACTATAAATATGTTAAAGAAATTACTGACAAATCTGGACAAATTGGATGGAAAGAAAAAGAATTTAAACAGAGAAATGAAATTTCTAACCAAAAAATGGACGTGATAGAACTGAACAAGTACAATATTCAAATTAAGAATTTATTGGAGAGTTTTAGAGCTCAGTAAAAAACAAGCAAAATCCTTGATGAAGCATATATCGAGAGAAGACTGCTAAATGGCCAATAAATGTATCAAGAAGTCCTCAAAATAATTTTTTTTTAAAGATTTTATTTATTCATTTGACACAGAGAGAGAGATTACAAGTAGGCAGAGAGGCAGGCAGAGAGACAGGGAGAGGAGGAAGCAGGCTCCCCGCTGAGCAGAGAGCCCGATGTGGGCCTCGATCCCAGGACCCTGGGGATCATGACCTGAGCCGAAGGCAGCGGCTTTAACCCACTGAGCCACCCAGGCGCCCCTCAAAATAATTATTAAACAGAAATTCAAATTAAAACCATGAGATATGAGAGACTAGCAATATCAAGTATTGCTGAGGTTGTAGAGCAACTGGGGCTTTCATATAATGTTATGGACATGAAAAGCAGTGCAACCCCTTTGGAAAACTCTCTTGCAGTTTCTAATAAAGTTAAGTATCCATTTAATCAGGAGTACAACTTTTAGTTATGTGTCCATGAGAAACATATTCCTATTTTCACAAAAAGCCTTCTAATGATAGATGTATAGCAGTTTAATTTAATAGCAGCATAATTTGGTTATAATGGACAGAACTGTTAACCCCAAATGTTCATCCAAGAGAATCAATTAAAAAATTTGTGATATATCTATAAAATAGAATACTGTACAACAAAAAGGAGAAGTAAAAACAAATTGCTTGGGGCACCTGGGTGGCTCAGTGGGTTAAAGCCTCTGCTTTCGGCTCAGGTCATGATCTCAGGGTCCTGGGATCGAGGCCCGCATCGGGCTCCCTGCTCAGCGGGAAGCCTGCTTCCCCCTCTCTCTGTCTGCCTGCCTCTCTGCCTCCTTGTGATCTCTCTCCCTCTGAGAAATAAATAAATAAAATCTTTAAAAAAACAAAAAAATTTGCTTATATACTCAACAAAATGGGTGAATATCAGAAGCAGTATGTTAAGCAAAAGAAATGGCATAAATGGATACAAACAGTCGAAGTGATATCAGGTTCAAGAACAGACAAAACTAATCAGTGGGGCTAGAAGTTAGAATAGTGGTTATGAAGGGCTTATATTGTTAATCAAGGGTCATGAAGAAACTCTGAAGGAGGGATGGAAATGTTCTCTTTTTTGATCTATGTAGGTTGTGTGCAGGTGTATGCATACAGAAAAGACATCAACTAATAGTCCTACAATTTATGTTTTATTTTGTGTACAGTATGTCTCAATTCAAGATAGAATTTTTTTAAGACTTTATTTATTTATTTACTTATTTGAGAGAGAGAGCAGAGGGAGAAGGGATAAGCAGGCTCTGTGATGAGGGCAGAGCCCAATGCTGGGCACGATCCCTCAAACCTGAGATCATGACCCGAGCCGAAATTAAGAGTCAAGATGCTTAACCAACTGAGCCACTCAGGTACCTCATTTTAAGATAGACTTTTAAATACATACGTAAACTTTTGAAATTAATCCTATTTATTTCGGATGAAAAAGTATTTAAATAGATTAAACCTCTTTTATTAAAAAAGATTGTTATCTTTAACTTAAAAGAAAATGGCAAGTCCATTCACTTTGATATTAAGTTTAAAGTATTATCTCTTATTTTCCCATGGAAAGTTTTAGTGCTTTTGGTTCCTGTCATGCAAAATACTTTGTTTATTAATACATCCATTGAATGATTATTTAGTACAAGCCTATTAAATGTGTCCAAAGCTCTTCTATAAATAAGACAAATTCCTGCTTTAAGGGAACTTACTGTTTTATTTATTTATTTAAATTCAATTAATTAACAAATTAACATAGAGTGTATTATTAGTTTCAGAGGTAGTGTTCAGTGATTCAGCAGTTGTATATAATACCCAGTGTTCATTACATCACATGCCCTCCGTAATGCCCATCGCCCAATTACCCCATGCCCCCACCCCACTCCTGCCCAGCAACCCTCAGTTTGTTTCCTATGGTTAAGAGACTTATAGTTTCTCTCCCTCTCTGATTTCATCTTGTTTTATTTTTCCCTTCCTTCCTCTATGCTCCTCTGTTTTGATTCTTAAATTCCACATATGAGTGAAATCGTATGATAAATATCTTTCTCTGGTTGACTTATTTTGCTTAGCATAATACCCTCTAGATTCATCCACATTGTTACAAATGGCAAAATTTTTTTTAATGGCTGAGTAATATTCTACTGTGTAAATATATACATCTTCTTTATCCATTCATCTGTCGATGGATATCTGGGCTCTTCCCATAGTTTGGCTATTGTGGACATTAATTCTATAAACATTGGGGTGCAGATGCCCCCTTTGGATCACTACGTTTGTATCTTCAGGGTACATACCCAGTAGTGCAATTACTGGGTCGTAGAGTAGCTCTATTTTCAACTTAATGATAAAATAGTTCGTTTTTGCCTTTGTTTCCTTTCCCTTTGGAGACATGTCCAATTTTCCCAACACCATTTGTTGAAGACACTATCTTTTTTCTGGATATTCTTTCCTGCTTTGTTAAAGATTAGTTGAGCATAGAGTTAAGGGTCCATTTCTGGGTTCTCTATTCTGTTCCATTGATCTATGTGTCTGTTTTTATGCCAGAACCACATGTCTTGCTGATTATAGCTTTGTAGTAGAACTTGAAGTCCAGAATTGTGATGCCACCAGCTTTGACTTTCTTTTTCAACATTCCCTTTGCTATTTGGGATCTTTTCTAGTTAGTGCTGGAGTTTTTCAGTTCTGTGTGATCAGTAAATCTGGTATTAGCTAGATGTTCCTGCCGGTCTTCTGGGGGAGGGGCCTGCTGCCCTGATTCTTGGGTGTCCTTGCCTTGGTGGGGTTGCACCAGCTTTGCCAGGGGGCCAGGCTAAGTAAGTAGCCCTGGATTGTTCTTTGTGGCTTCTGTTCCCTGAAAGCTTTCAGCACCACTTTAGAGGATGAAAATAAAAATGCCAGTGCCCAGATCTCCAGCCCTAGAGCTGAAAAATTGCAGTGTCAACTCTTCAGTCCACCATCGAGGGAAAGCAATCAATCACTTTTGTCTCCTTGGTCTCTATGTTCACCCAGCCTGTGACCAAGCATTTTTATCTCAGACACGTGACCCCTTTCATCTCCAAACCTTTCAGACTCCTGTGGTGTGCACCCACATTGCCCGAGCCTACAAACTCCACAGATCCCTGTGGCACGTGCCCGAACCTCTCCCCCCAGAGGAGGAAGGGAGGGTCTCACCCCAGTTCTGTCCCTGCTGGGCCCCTGCTTGGAGAGTGGTCACCTGACCTTGCTAGTTTATGGCAACACTGAGCTGAAAGGCCACTCCTGGGCTTGTTAGTTGTAGCCAGCTTCCTGGCTCCTATGCTTGGGTTCTCTGCTGTACTCAGGCACCCTGTTCTTTCTGTGACCCTAGGGATCCTGACACCACGCTGTCCCACCTAGGATTCTGCCCCACTTAACCACCTGAGTACTTTTCAGGCAGGGATGTCTCTCACTGGAGCAGACTCTAAAAGTTCTGGTTTTGTGTTCTACTGTTATATCACTTTCCGCTCCCTCCTCCTGCAGTTTATAAAGTCTCCCTCCTCCTACAGTTTATCTTCCCATATATGGCTTCAGATTCACTTCTCCACACCCCCTACCTTGCAAAAAGTGGTTCGTTTCCTCTTGTAGAATTGCAGCAGTTCTTTTCGTAGATCATGTGTTGAGTTCATATGTGTTTTTTAATCTACTAGAAAACCCAGCCACAAATAAGCTAATATGAAACAAAGAAGTCTATATGTAAGCTAACATAAAAATTCAGATAAAAGTGTTATCTAATAATAAAGGGGATAGAAACAGGGCTATGATATAGAAAATTACTCTAGGGATGCACTTTAAATAGGCTTCTTTGAAGATAGGACAGGTTTTTGTATAAATATAAATAATGTGAAAGGGCCAGACTTGGGGAAGATAAAAAAGAATATTCCAGCATAAGGGATAGCAGGAACAAAGACCTTTAAAACAACAAATTTTGTCCCTTCAGAAGTACGAAAAGAAATTTGGTGAGGCTGAGGGATAGTGTGCATGGGATGAGAAGAGGAGGAAGTGTGGAGCTCAAGTGGTATTTCAAAGGGTAACAGATGTGAAGATACAGAGTTTTGGAAATCATTTTATTTTTCTATAGTATGCAAAATGTTATTATTATTCTAAGAAACAAGAAGAAGTTGTAGGGTTTAAAGCAGGGGAGTGATGTGACCTAACTTATACATTTAAAAATCACTTAAATGCTACATGGAGACTAGATTGTAGGAAACAGGGAATCGTCAGTGTGGAAAAGGGAAAAATCAGCAAAAGCTATACTTTTTGTTCTCCATCAGTATCACACTGCAGAAGGACATCTGCATCCAGGAGTCAGTCAGTTACTCAATACAACATTATCAAAAGCCTGCAATGCATTAGATTCTGTACTTGAGGAAAGAGCATTTATATTGGAATCATATGGGGTTCAACTCCTGGCTCTATCACTTGCAAGCTTTGTGATCCTGGGAAAATTATATAATCTCTGAAAACCTGAGTGTCATCATCTGCAAAGTAGATGGAGTCTTGATAAGGATTAAATGGACAAATGTAGCACATTGCCTGGCATATAATAATTGGTTTGCTAGTTCTAGTAGTAAGATTATTAATACTAGTACTACCACTACACTAAATCAGTGGTAGCTGAACATTTTCTCAATTTTTAGGAATGCTTCAAGATGTAACAAACTCAATGAAATCATTACAGCTCTTAACACTTAGGGTGAATTTAATCTCCTTAGTTCTATAGACACAATTGAAAATTGTGACTTGATGTAAATAATTATGACACATTAAAACAAAGGAAAGATATTCTCCTGTTTTATATCTACAAATAGAATTGAATTTGACACACCAATTTTCCACTAGATTTCTATTTTACCATAAGATTCTTTTCTGATTTGGTAGAATTGGGGCAATTGGAAAAAAAAATGAATAATACTTTGTAACCACCACAAATGTTATTTTATTATATTTTAATACAGCTCAGTAGTAGAACTTGTCCAGAAAAATATATAATTATTCATATAAAACATAACCAGGAATATTCCAGAAAGATACCATTTCTTATTGGTAAAAGTGTACTTGAAATAAAAACATGTTTTAGAAATGTAAACTTTATAGAGTAGTTTGATTTTGTGTATTAATTTACACATTAAAAGAGTTGTCCTTTCTGGAAGAGAAAAGAGATGATTTTATCATAGTAACTAATATTTTTTGAATAAAAATAATATCCAAAAGTAAATGCCAATTTTTTAAGACCAAGAAATAGTTTGGTCTTAATGGTTGTAATCTTTGAGATAAATTAACTAAAAATGAAGGAAAGAGTTGTTCCATTGGCCTATCTCTAATTCTACCCCATGCACTGTGCTTGGAGGCACAGGCTCTGGGCACACACACTCCATGCCCTGAGAGCCATGTCTTCACCTGGACTGCAGATAGGGCAGTGAGGACCAGGACTGGGGACACAACAATAATAAAGTGAAGCTGAAAGTGTTGGACCACGAAAGAAAATGAACCTGTCCATATTTGTAACCCTGAAAAGGAATGGGAAAGATTTGACTCAAGGAGAGCTTTAGCTTCATTGATTACCTAAGAAGAATGCAGCTAGAGGAAGGTATGACAGAAATAATTCGTGGAATAACTGAGGAAGATTTTGTTAGAGGCAGTTAGTTAGGTTCTAACAGGATGACTGGAGACCAACAAAGAGGAAGTCATGGCCAGCTATCAGGAAAGTCAGAGACAAGGCAGTACTCCAAAACAAAGCCACAAGAAGCCCGATCAAACAAGACAGGCTCTGGATAGATGAGAAAGTAGGCCGGAAACAACTGACCTAATAAGGAAGAAAAGGCTTGAAACCCTGCTTCCAAGAATCAATATCTGAAGTAATGAATGTTGCACCCCCTAGTTAACAACTGCTTGTAAAATATAGAAACCCAAACCCCAGGGCACGCAGCTCTCCCCTTTGAGCTCACATGCTCTTGCATCTCAAAAGTGTGCTTTTGCTTTAACAAATTTTCCTGGTTGCATTGCTTGTCCACTATATTGTGTGTGTCCTTGAATTCCTTCTCTTGAGGGGACCTAGAACCTTTGGTGACATCTTTGGGACAGGCTGGGTAGAGGTCTCAGAGGCTAGGGTCTCCCTGGTTCACCCAGCAACAATTTGAATGGCTAAGTCCAGAAGAGGTTTAACAGTGTAGTGTACAGCCAAGAGCAGAGGACCCAAAAGTTGGAAGATTCCTTGTCTTTTCCTGGTAACTCTGAGGTGAAACTGTGTGGTCCAATAGTACTATATGTCACTTTCTAAAGACAGTAACAGAGGTGCCAGGGTGGTGCAGTCAGTTGAATGGCAGACTTGGTTTTGACTCAGGTCATGAACTCAGGGTTGTGGGCCGAGCCCACCATCAGGCTCTGCACTTAACACAGTCTGCTTCAGATACTCTCTCCCTTTCCCCTGCCCCCCCAACTCATGTTCTCTGTCTCCTAAAGTAAATAAACAATTCTCTTTTTAAAATTTAAAAAGTAAAGACAGTAACAGATATAATGTTAATTATTCATTATTCCTTGGCAGACATATGAAGAATCCCTACAAGTGTAATTCTCCCAATCAATGTGCCCAATAGAATGTGCTTTCATTCTATTGTGTCTATACTCCTAATGTACACAGAAATTCCTGTATGTAAGTGGCGTCTCCAATAGAAGGTAAGGGACTATAATTCAGACACATATTTCTTCCAGAGACACTTCCCAACACAGATCCCCAACTATCTGTTATTAATGGCAAGAAAATTTGATGATCAAAATACATTTTCTCAGGATCCTCTTAATCTATTAATAAGTTAGAGATAAAATGCAAAAAAATTCTTGGCTTTATGTTGAAAACCATCATTCAGATTTATTATAGAAAAGATTCTGAAAGACACACGATCTCGTGTTTTGTGTGGTTCTCCACACACTAAGTCCCATATACCTGAATCTTCTTCAGATAATTCTGTAACTCTATTCCATATTTCACAATTATTAGGATCTAATATATATTGCCACATCAACATATCCATTTGGGTTAGGCAGGTTTTGAAAGATGAAATATTATGTTAGATAATGAAGGAAGACAACTATGGCCGAAAGAATTGAAGAATGATAGACGATAGGAAATCCTCTATGAATATGACCAACGTAGGAAGGGGGAATTTCCTGTATCCTTCTAGGTCCCTTCCAACCTAAGGATCAAAATGACATGAGACATATTAAGTGTATACACATAGGGAATACACACACATATGGAAATTCCAAATATAGTAAGGCATAATGAGATTTATATATCATTCTGAACTAAGGAGAAGAGGGTGGGGGTCTGGGCTTCAAAGAGAAAGAATGAAATTCACAGGAAGATGTAAAAAAAAGGTTAATGTTTGGTAAACAGTGGGTCATTGAGAAACAGTGGGACATAGAGGACTTTAATCAAACAGGTCTTGCTAGGTTCCTCCCCGTCTATCATACCTAGTTTATAATATAATGGAGTTATCTGTGGTGATAGTTCTCTTTCTGGAGTGGCTTCTCTTTCTTTTTAAATTCTTATTAGGCTTTTGAAGGGGGAGTTAAAGGACTTTTCCTGAATCTGCTGGGTTTTTATTGCTTTTTAATTCAAAATCATCTTCATGCCAAAGTGGCCCATCCTGGGGCAACCTGCCCTTGGCCTCTACATTCAGTGTTTGGAGAGAAGTAACCCAAGGTAACAGGGATTCTTGAAGAAGATGATGCCCTCAGATACTAGTTTTGTTCTTAGGCGTATGGCATTAATACATTTACTTAAAATTTACTTCATAATAATTTACTCTAGGGGCACCTGGGTGGCTCAGTGGGTTAAGCCTCTGCCTTCAGCTCAGGTCATGATCTCAGGGTCCGGGGATCTAGCCCAGCATCAGGCTCCCTGCTCAGCAGGGGAGCCTGGTTCCTCCTCTCTCTCTGCCTGCCTCTCTGCCTACTTGTGATCTCTCTCTGTGTCAAATAAATAAATAAAAATCTTTTAAAAAATAATAATTTTCTCTAAATTTACTTAAAAATCTCTGAATCTTTTAAGTAACATCTGTGAACAGGGGATTTACTATTTCCTTTTATTGGCTCTCAGTTCTCTGACATTGGGAACAATGGAAGTCTTATTCATTGCTATATTTTCTACTTACCAGAATGTCTTCCCAATATTCATCACAGATACAAAGACCTCAATATGGCCTGTAAAGTCTGAAGTGATCATTCTAAACTTATCTTGTATTCTCTCCCTCCTTTACTTCAATCTCATGGGATGCCTTCTTTATTTCAATTATACTAAACTTCTACTATCTCAAAATCTTTGTATTTGCTATTTCCCTCTCTCCTGGAACTCCCTTCACCCAAATATCTAACTGACTTACTTCCTTTAGACACTGCTTAAATGACATAATTATCACAAGATCTCCTTTGAAAACTGTAAAAAAAAAGTACCTACAGTGTACTTTAACCTTACTTACTCCTGATCTCTCTTACCCAGTTTTCTTTTTTCTTTTCTTTTTTTTTTAAGATTTTATTTATTTATTTGACAGAAAAAGAGAGATTACAAGTAGGCAGAGAGGTAGGCAGAGAGAGGAGGAAGCAGGCTCCCCTCTGAGCAGGGAGCCTGATGCAGGGCTCAATCCCAGGACCCTGGGATCATGGCCTGAGCCGAAGGCAGAGGCTTTAACCCACTGAGCCACCCAGGTGCCCCACAGTTTTATATTTTCATACACCTTTTAATATATGGTATATTATATATACCCTAGTTCATTTATTCATTGTTTACCGTTAACAGAAAGATTCACAAGGCAAAATATTTGTTAATTGAGTTGTCTGTAATATTGCCCATAAGTGGCAAAACCAGGATTTAAATGCAAGCTTGATTTCAAAGCATGTGCGTGTAATGTGTTTTATGAGGTAATACTGTTTCTCATTACAGAGTAACAAATTTTTCCACCCCAAGATATGCCTCTTTGGCATGTTGATTATTTTAAACTGGTTATTCTTAAGAAACTGCAAGACAGAAGAGAAGTTCTGAAAACCAAATGGGAGTTACCCTTTTGTAAGAGACCTTTACACGTATAAGGGAGATCTCCATTTGTAAGGGTGTTTCCCTCAGTACCAGTAAGAGACTGGTGGCTTTAAATCTCTAGAAACCTTACCAGTGAAGAAAGCTCAGGTGTAAATCTGCCTTACAACCTGACCCTTGTTTACTGTGATTTCCTTATAACCTCCCTTAAAAAAATCCCTATCCCTAACATCACCTTTTGTCTTTCCCTGGAGACAGTATTGAAGGTGATAACTTTGGCCATTTGGGGAGTCAGTCATTTTCCCTGGGTTTCTCCCGTGCATACAGGAGGGATACATGGTATTAAACTTTTTTTGATTTTCTGTTACTCTGTCTCATGTCAATTTGATTCTTAGACAAGCTAAGAATTTTGAAGAATAAGGGATATTTTTTCCTCCCCAACACCACAATTTCCTAAAATGGATCATTTCCAATACTTTTGTGTACCTAATGTTATAACTGTTTGAGGTAAAACAAAACAAAACAAAAGTACCTGTTATATATCTACTCGATACTTAAAATGGTATCAAATAATTGCTTATTGATGTGGAGAACAAAGGCAAAAGAATATGTAGAAAAAATTAAATTTCCTTACAAGTTGAAGCCCACTGACAAGTACTTAAGACGGGCAGAGTGAAGTCCTCAAGGAGCTCAGCTGCCTTGGTGTTACTACTATGTTAGCGACAAAAGACAGCCTTACCTTGACATTAGCCTGACCTCCAGGAACCCATAAGTATTCTTTAACATATAAAAATCCATCTGGAAGCTTCCTTTATCTCTAATCCCCTGAGATATATTTTAGCAATCATCTTCCAAACATTTGGCCCACTGATATATATCTGAAAGATCTCGCGACTAAGGTTTTACTGACAGTAGTAAATGACCTTATCTTAAACAGCAGCTAGTCTCTCAAGGTCCTGAAAACCTTGCTTCCAAATTCCTTAGAGACTTACCCTATCCCTAACCCCTCCCAACTTAAAAGTATATAATTAGTTACTCCTCACAATCCCAGTGCTGCTTTTTTCTCACCCACTGGTCCTGTCCCTGTGCTTTAATAAACCTACCTGTTTTGTACTAAAGGCATCTCAAGAATTTCTTGGCCATATGCTCCTGGACTCCAAAATACATCACATTATTTATATTTAGTAGTACATGTTGATTAAAAGAAACTAATGAATTATTTTCTTTTGAGTCTTTTGTACAAAAAGAATTACTATTATATTAGAATATTTTTATTTTACAATACTTCTATGTCTTAAAATCCGTTCTCTTAAAAGTTCTTAAACACTCAAGGATAATTCTTGATAGAGAGAGACAGAGACAGAGAGAACTCCAGACATCTTCAGAAGGCCCCTTTGAGGCTTTAGCTAAATATTGGCATTGCTTTTTATGAAGAATCTACTGAGGCTGGCAAAAGAATGACCTGAAAAGATTTGAAAGAACAATCTCTGGATATCATGCAGGACTGAATTTCTGCTTCCACTAGCCAGAGTGGAAACCCTTATAATTACAGTATATTAGGGAAGAGTACTTCAATAGAAGGAAAAAATTAGGGCTATATGAAATGTTATGCTGGCACTGCCTAACAGAGTTTAAAATCAAGCCCTGAAAGGGTTAAATTCTGACATATAGCTGAATCCCAGAAAAATGCTCAAGAGTTATATATATATATGAAGTTATTTATATGAAATACCTTTATATAATAAGGTAAAATTCACAATGTCTGGCCTCCAGTAAAAAATTAGGCCATGCAAAAAGCAAGAAAATGTGGCTAAAATAAGGAGAAACATAATTCCTAAAAATAGACCCAGAAATGTCTCAGATGATCAAATTAATAGGAAAGAAAAATAAATCAGCTATTATAATTGGAATCCATAAATGAACATTTTAAGTAGAGAGTAGAAATCAAACTTCTTCTCCAGCAGACCTGTACTACAAAATATGTTTTAAAAAAATCCTTCAGGCACAAATAAAATGAAAACAGTCAAATATCTCCACCTGCACCAGAAATGGTAACTACATGGGTAAGTATAAAAGATGGTTTTCTTAATATATATATCTACTAAAAGAAAACTAAAATAATATGGCATATGTAGAAGTGAAATGTATAACACTTATAACACAAAGGCCAGAAGGGGAAAAAAAAAAGAAGTATAATTTTGAAGGTTATTATACTAAAGGTGAAGAATACAACTTGAATATAGGCTGTGGAAAGGTAAAGCTATATACAATAACACTGAAACAACCACTGAGAGAGCTAATAATCCAACAAAGGAGATTAAATGAATTTATGAACAATACTTAATTCAAAATAAAGCAAAAAAAAAGAAAAAGGAGAAAAAGGGAAATAAGAAAATGTAAATAGGAAAAAATTAAAATATATTAGATTTAAAATCAGTCTTATCAATCACATTAAATGTAAATGGTCTAAGCACATTAATTTATAGAGATTGTCAGAATGGATAAAAAAATGAAGACACCGTTATATACTGCTTATAAGAAATCCACTTTTAAATATAAAGACACGACCAGTTTAAAAATGAAAGAATGAGTATTAACTCCTTAGATAGGCCATTTGCAAATATCTTCTCCCACCAGTAGGTTGCTCTTTCATAATTGTTGATGGATTTCATCACCATGCAGATGTGTTTTGTTTTGTTTTTTTTTTTATTTTGGTATAGTCCCAATAGTTTTGTGTGTGTGTGTGTGTGTGTGTGTGTGTTTTATGTTTTTTTTGTTTGTTTTTTGCTTTTGCTTCCCTTGCATTAGAAGGTATTTCTAAAAACAAATTGCATGGCCAATGTCCAAGATTACTGCTTATGTTTTCTTTAAGGAGTTTTATGGTTTCAAGCCCCATATTTAGGTCTTTAATCTGTTTTGAGTTTGTTTTTGTGTATGGTGTAAGAAAGTGGTCTAGTTTCATTCTTTTATGTGTAGTTGTCCAGTTTTCCCAGCACCACTTATTGAACAGATCATCTTTTCTCCATTATACAGTTTTCCCTCCTTTGTCATGGATTAGTTGACCATTTAGGTGTGGGTTTATTTCTGAACTCTCCATCCTGTTCCATTGATCTGTGTGTCTATTTATATGCCAGCACCATACTATTTTGAATAATATAGCTTAGTATATCTTGAAATCTGGGATTGTGATATTCTAAATTTGTTTTTCTTTCTTGAGATTGCTTTGGCTATTTTGAGTCTTCTCTGGTTCCATACAAATTTTAGGATTACTTCTTCTAGTCTGTGAAAAATACTATTGAGAACTTATACAACTCAACACCAAAAAAACAATCTGATTAAAAATGAGCAGAGGACATGAATAGACATTTTTCTAAAGAACACATGTAGATGGCCAATAGACACTTGAAAAGATGCTCAGCATCACTAATCATCAAGGAAATGCAAACCAAGACTACAGTGAGATTTCACCTTGTACTGTTGAAATAGCTAGTATGAAAAACACAAGAAATAAGTGTTGGTGAAGAGGTGCAGAAAAGGGAAACTTCATACACTGTTGATGGGAATGAAATTGGTATAACTACTATGGAAACAGTATGGAAGTTCCTCAAAAAATTAAAAACAAAAATACTATATGATCCAGTGATTCCACTACAGGGTATTTTCCCCAAAGAATAAAAAAACACTAATTTGAAAAGACATATATACCTCTATGTTTACTGCAGCATTATTACAGTAACCAAGATATGAAAACAACCATGTGTAGATGAGTATCCATCTATAGATGAATGGATAAAAAAGATCTGGTATGTATACACACACACACACACACACACACATATATACATATATAAGCACACAATGGAATATTACTCAGCCACGAAAAGGAGAGAGATCCTTTTTTTAAAAAAGATTTTATTTATTTATTTGACAGAGAGAGAGATTAAAAGTAGGCAGAGAGGCAGGCAGAGAGAGGGGGAAGCAGGCTCCCTGCTGAGCAGAGAGCCTGATGAGGGGATCCATCCCAGGACCCTGAGATCATGACCTGAGCCAAAGGCAGAGGCTTTAATCCACTGAGCCACCCAGGCACCCTGAAAAAGAGTGAGATCTTGACATTTGTGACATCGTGGATGGACCTGGAGGATATTATGCTAAGTGAAATAAATCAAACAAAGAAAGACAGGTACCATATAATTTCACTTATATGTGGAATCTAAAAACAAATCAAACAGAAAAAGAACCATAAATACAGAGAACAAATCTGTGGTTCCCAGAGGGGAAAGGTTTGAAGGCATGGGTGAAATAGATGAAGGTTATCAAGAGGTACAAACTTCCCGGCTATAAAATACATAAATCACAAGAATGAAAAGTAAAGTATGGGGATTATAGTCAATAATATTGTAAGGCACCTGGGTGGAATCGTTGTTTAAGCATCTGACTCTTGGTGTCAGCTTAGGTCATGATCTCTCAGCCATGAGATTGAGCCCCATGTGGGGCTCTGTACTCAGCACAGAGTCCGCTTAAGACTGTCTTTCCTTCTGCCTTTCCTCCACACAAATAAACAAATAAATCTATTAAAAATACAAATCCTATAAAAAAACACATTGTAATAATGTTTGCTTATGGTGGACAGCATAATTTAATGTGTAGAATTGTCAAATTACTATGTCATACACCTGAAACTAATATAACATCATATGTCAACAACACTTCAACTTTTAAAAAATACAAAAGGATGGGAAAATGTATACCATCCTAACATTAAAAGAAATCTGGAGTTTCTTTATTAATATTAAACAAAGTATATTTCAAAATGATATGTAAGTCAATTCATCCAGAGGATATAGCTATTCTAAACATACATGTATTTAATAAAATACATGGGACAAAAACTTTTGGAACTAAAAAGAGAAATAGATGAATCGATAATTATCATATAAATTTTCAATACTCTTCTCAATAATTGATAGATTAACTAATTACAAAAATCAGTAAGGTTATAGGAGATTTGAAATGCAATCCTATCATTTTAACCTACTTTACATTTCTTGAATGCTACACGCATGAAAAAGTGGAAAAAATGTTTGTTAGAAGCACACTGAGAAGAACATTTACCAAATAAAATCACATGTGCCATAAAAGACTAAGTAAATATAAAAGCTTTTATAAAAAGTTCAAAGTTATATCTACCATATGACACAGCTATTACAATCCTACATATTTACCCAAGAGATATGGAAGTGCATTTCCATACAAAGAAATACATGTAAATATCCATAGCTATTTACTTGGTAATAGCCTCATTCTGGAAGCAACCCAAATGTTATCAACAGGTGAATAGATAAATAAATTGCAGTATATCTACACAGTAAAATATTTTTCAGCAATAAAAAGCAATGGATTATTGAAACACACAAAAACAGATAAATCTCAAGATAATTGAGCTGAGGGAAAGAAACCAGACAAAAAGAGTCCATATGGTGTGATTATAGTTATATTAATTTCTAGAAAATACAATCTTATGGTAACAGAAAACAAGTCAGTGGTTGTTTGGGGAAAAGGAAGAGGAGCAGGACAGAGAAATCATGAAGAGCCTGAGAAAAACTTTGGATCTAATTCATATCTTCATTTTCTTGATTGTGGTATTCGTTTAATGTTTGAATACCTAATTAAAACATTGAGCTATATACTCTAAGTAGTGTAGTTTATTGCATGTCAGTTATAACCTCAATATAACTGTTTTAATAAAATAGTCACATACAGTTAACCTTTGGGCAACATAGAGGTTAGGGTTGCTGACCCCCTGCATTGTCCAAAATCTGTGCATAACTTTTGAATCCTCCAAAATTTACCTTCTAATAGCCTACCAATAACATGAAGAGTTGATTAACACGTATTTTAAGTTATTATATACTGTATTCTTAAAATAAAATAAACTTGAGAAAATTTTATTGAGAAGATCATAAGGAGGAGAAAATACATTTACAGCACTGCACTGTATTTATCAAGAAAAATTCACATACAAGTGGACCCGTATACTTAAACTTGTGTTGTCAAGGGTCAACTTTGTATGACTTCCCCAAAATTACCAAGGAGTTATTTGAAATTTACACATAGTGCAAAACCCTAAATACCGTGGTTAAAAAAAATAGGCAGTAAGACACAGGATTACTTATTTTCTAAAGTTGCTCCATTAAGTTTTTTAGACAAAACAAAAACAACAGCAGGTTTCATCATGATACCTATAAAATATTCCCTGGGAATAATTTAGGCTTATAGGAACATGCTTTCCTGATTTAAATCTCTAGTGCCATCAAATGCACAAAGTAATTCATTTAATGATTCCTCAGTGACCTAAAAGAATGAACACCTTTCAAAGTTTCTAACCAAGTATTTATGCCAGAAGAAGGAAACTGATTCACAAAAATCTTTTTTTTTTTTTAGTTTTCATTCACCCCCACAAAACTACCAAAGCATATCACTCTAATACAACTCAGATTTACATGAATTACATACAGATTAATAGTGCTTGGTTTTCTTTTCATGAATTCCTATATCAAATTACTTTTGTTTGGGGGATGGATATAAATTTTATATTTTTTGTAAGTAAACTGGTTTTCTTTCCTTAGATTATGGACCTTTTATTTTAATAAGCTTGAACTTTTGAACTTTGAACTTTTATTTTAATAAGCTTGGTAACTCTTCCAGAAAATTTTTTCCATGTTTGGCACTCAAGATGCCAAATGCTAAATTCCCTAATGGGAAGATAATCAGAAGAAATAAACATCTCTTTTTTTTTAAGTCAAAAATTAGTTTATTTGATAGTTTTTTTTTTAGAAATAAACATATCTTGATGACACTAACAATTAAGACAGGTTTAAAATACAATTCCATCAATATTAGGCAAAACTTTTGCCACTATATTTTGAGATCTATATCCTATATGTAAAGATATCACAGCTGATAAGAAAAAATGTGAGTACGTAATAGTGATTTAATGAAATCAAATTTATTCGTTTTGTGGAATAAATGAATAAAAACATTCTACTAAAGTATATTTTCTTGTCATAGGGAAAATTCACATTTATGGTTTTGTTATAGGGAAGAATTGGAATAAGAGTTAAAAGTACTAAATTTTAAACCATGATTCAACACTTATGAGTTATGTGATTATCAGGGAGGAAGATCTTCCTCTGCCCTCTGGTCCTTCTACGTGGACTTATAATCAAATTATCATGAGACAGATTAACAGAAAAAAATAAAATTTAATAGGTGTACTTGCAGGAAATTCACACAGACCTGAAATTCCAAAGACTATGAGGCAACAGGAAGCTTTTATGAACTAAGACAGGGTCTGAGGAGACAAAGGGGAGGAAGGCCCTGAGCAGGAAGATGAAAGGAGGTGTTTGGAAAACAAAGGTTCCCTATTGTGTAGCTGTGTCCCTCAGGTAAAGGGAAATCTTTGTTGATAGTTCTCTTCCTAGTATAGGCTCTCCTTTCCACAATAAATGTAGTCAGTTGAGGAAATAGAAGAGAGCATTTTCTCCTCCAGCTGGATTTTGGTTACTTTTAACCCAATAATGTTCATACCAAAGTGGCCTGTCTTGGGGCAAGCTGCCCTTGGACCCTACATGATCCAGCATTGCAATATGCTATTGCCATTTCCCTCAATATCACAATCATCATTTAACAATTATTTCATAGTATTGTTTTATGCATGTACCATGATTAACTTCAGTTTCCTTAATTTTGGATATTTAAGTGATATCTAAGCATTATCGCTCATTAATAGAGTTAACAAGTGGTAATACCATTATTAGTTTCTGTAGTGATCTATACACCACAATAGCTTTGTGTTGGTGGAATTCACATATCAAGATATGCAACAGATTCCATTGGCATAATACCAAGACTTATGGTCAATCAGAAATCCCAAAGCTCAAGATAGAGATTAAACAAAGCACAAAGGACCTAAGATGCAAGTCCAGATTCATTCATCATCTGCCTCTCCAACACCGTGCCTTTTTTCCCTTAATGGGCCATAAACATGTGCTTCTGCACCTTTGCACATGTGGTGTCCCCTTTCCTAGATACCACTTCCCTGCTCCCCGACTCTATGTGGCAAAATATTTATTTTTCAAAGTTCTGCTAAAATGTACTTCTTTGATTACTTCCCAGTTCTCCAAACTGATTTAGTTACTTTGTTTTCCTCAGGCAGTTTTTACCTCTCAGTGTTATAGCACTGTATGCTTAATAAGACCTAGGACCAGATTCTTCCAATCATAATATATTCCAGTTCAGAGAGTAGTGCTTGGAGCTGAATAAAATTCAGTGAGTTTAGGGCACCTGGGTGGCTCAGTGGGTTAAAGCCTCTGCCTTCGGCTCAGGTCATGATCCCAGGGTCCTGGGATTGAGGCCTGCATCAGGCTCTCTGCTCAGCGGGGAGCCTGCTTCCTCCTCTCTCTCTCTCTCTCTCTGCCTGCCTCTCAGCCTACTTGTGATCTGATCTCTCTGGGTCAAATAAATAAATAAAATCTTTAAAAAAAAATTCAGTGAGTTTAAATTGAATTCAATTGGTATAATGAACTGAATCCTACCTCCCTCAAAATTCATATGTTGAAATCTTAACCCCCAACATGGTATGGTAAAGTAAAACTTTGGGGAGATGATTAGGTCATGAGGTTGACTCCTCATGAATAGGATTAGCACTCTTATAAAAGAATCCCAGAGAGCTCTTATCCCCTTTCCTTCACGTGAAGTCACACAGTGAGAAGATTGCTGTGTATAATTCAGGAAGTGGTCTTGATAAAGTTTTAGAATATAAGTGAGGTCCGGAGCCAATGGCCAAGAAAGAATTCTTAAGACGTCTCTGGGGTAAAAGGGTGATTTTATTAAAGCACAGGGACTGGACCCATGGGCAGAAAGAGCTGCTGCCCTGGGGTTGTGAGGGGTGGTTGATTATATACTATGGGGTTGGGGGAGGTAAGGAAAAAGGGAGGCTTTAATAGAACTTTCCTATGCTAAAGAAGACCTACAGGATATCAGAGGCCTTGCCATTGTCAAGTTAATGTTGTTTTTCCCTTCCTAGCGAGGTATTAACCTTAAGATAGTTGGGAGACTCTTAAAGAATGTCACACATGTCCCACCCAGGAATGGGGGGTGGTGGTGTTGGGAGGTTGCAGGGTGTCAGGTTTTACTTTGTCCTCAGCCAGACTTGTGCTCCCTCATCAGTCTTTTACCCAACACTGAATCTGCTGGCTTCTTGATCTTGGACTTTCCATATCCAGAATTGTGAGAAGTGTTGTAGGAAAGACATTAGGGTTTGAAGCCAACTGCCAAGAAAGAATTATTGAGACATCTTTGGTGCAAAAAGTGATTTTATTAAAGCACTGGGACAGGATCCATGGACAGAAGGAGCTTCAGTGGGGTCATGAGGAGTGGCCCATTATATACTTTCAAGTTGGGAGGGAGTTAGGGATAGCATAAATCCCTAAGGAATTTTGGAAGCAAGGTTTCCAGGACCTTGAGGGGGCTTGCTATTGTTGGGAAATGTTATTTATTACCATCTAATGCAACTTGAGTCATGAGACTCTTCTGATATATATTAGTGGGCCATATGCTTGGGGGATGATTAGCAATATGTATCTTGGGGGGGGTGGTTAGAGATAAAGGAAGTTTCCACAGGAATTTTTGTATGTTAAAGTAGACTTACAGAATCCTGGGCGGGGGGGGGGGGGGGGGGGGGGNTGCCCTGAGCAAAGTAGTAACAATGAGGAAGTTGAGTCCCTAGAGGAATGTCACTCTGCCTATTTCAAGGACTTGTTAGTGTGCTGTAGGTAGGAAGGAAATTCAATAATTTTTCTTCTGCCTTTGTTTCCCACACCAAGAAGGAAATGTTTTTATTTAAGCTACCCAATCTGTAGCACTTTTTGTTATATTAGCCCAAACAAAACAAAACAGAACAGAGGAGGAAAGAGATGAGATAGGCATGGAAAGGATTTGTCTTTGAGTATCCAACAGGGTGCAGTCATTCACATTCCCTCCAAACTGATCTTATTTTTATTTGGTTTTCAACATAAAAATCTACCTTTTCAGATCCTTAAAAAAAGCCTTAGTCAATTCAGAGCTTTTTCATCAGTGTGGACCAAATGAGCTACAACACTTGCGGAAAACTTTCTTCTAACATTGAAACCAGTAGTAGAGATACCTGGGGGGTGAAAATGAGGCTGATGGTGGGGGACAGAGTGTGGGAGCAGAAACTGACTGAAGATCACCAGCGAACTTGCCTCGTTTGATATTCCAGGAGAATATGTGAATCTAAAACAAAGCCTATAAGAGTAATAACTGGACTTTAGGGTGTTAAGAGATAAATACTTAGTATTATTAGAACAAGAGATAACAATTATTTCAATTAGCACAGGCAGCTGAAGACAAAATTAGAAATTAAAAAAAAATATGATCAATATGTGAAATTAACAAAAGTAGCCTCTCTTACTATTATACCACAAGAACATCACTTCATCTTACCAGTTTCTGGGCAGATACATTGTTCCAAAGTTAGATACTTTGCTTTAGAAATAGCAATAAATGGGTGTGCAGTTTAACCCATATGTTTAGTAAAACAAGTTATACATTTATTTTTATAATAAACTTAGTATTTGGTTCTGTTCAGAGTTCCTATTTAAGAACCAAGTAGGTTTAAGGTTCTTAATACCTAAATGTAGAAGTCCCAATCTGATCACTACGATACCTCAGAAAAAAACAATTATTAATATGTTGATAGTGGTGGAAGACCTAAAAATTGATTAGGTGCTGTTATGGAAGCCTGAAAAACTTCCCAAAAGCTATATATCTAGATAATTCCCAAGAAACTTGAATTTCTTAAGAAAGAAATTACTGGGCGCCTGGGTGGCTCAGTGGGTTAAAGCCTCTGCCTTCGGCTCAGGTCATGATCTCAGGGTCCTGGGATCGAGGCCCGCATCGGGCTTCCCGCTCAGCGGGGAGCCTGCTTCCTCCTCTCTCTCTGCCTGCCTCTCTGCCTACTTGTGATCTGATCTCTCTCTGTGTCAAATAAATAAATAAAATCTTTAAAAAAAAAAAAAAAGAAAGAAAGAAATTACTACTAAAGAGTTTTGGTAACCAATAGTGTGAGCTAAAATGATGCATTCTATCATATTAACAGCAAACACATAAATTCTATTTATAGATCAGAAATTAATATAGAATGTGATGATATCCATTTTTACTGCAGGATCTTACAGTGTACTATACAAATTTACTAGATGAAACCTCACATGTGAGATTTAAACTCCATATCTGTTCTAAAAAGCATTGAGTCAAAGTTGTATGTTGTTATGAAACATCTTTGAACAAAACCTTAGAAAGGAGTAATGCACATTTATATAGAATAAATGTTTTACTATGTGATAAATAATTATGTAGTATAAATTAATCTGATACTATCAAGTTTTTAGTACTTTTCTGGATAAATAGTTTTCTTTATTTTGCACTTATATTATTTACTATATAATGCATCATTTTAATACAGGAAGACAAGTGATTTTTTAAAGGTTGATAACCCATCAAGGATTAAAGGCTTTCTTTTTATTTGCCTTTCTGCTACCCAGTTGCTATTGTTTTTTAATCTCAAGCTAACACATCTATAGGTCAAAAACTATCAGATATCTGCAATTTTGTATGGTTTAACCTAATAACAATAATCTAATGAATAGAATTGCAAACTAGATATATGAATAAATCACATTATAAACACAATAAAAGCTATTTTAAGATATATAAAAAGAAGATGCCCTCCAAGGAGAACAGACCAAAGAATATTGAGGCAGCTAACCTAAATAATTTCAGAAACCCAAAGGCCAAAATAAGTTGCAGATTGCATTAATATTTGTAATATCTTGATTATTGAAGTCTTACAGTTAACAATAGTTTTAAAAAAGTAATTGTGCTCTGAGCTGAGTGGTTACATTTTAAAGTAAGGAAGAACTTGCTAAAAATCTAATTTTTAGTATTTCCTCTGCTTAGGTATTTAGTCATAAAACTGTCAATATCATCATTAAATCAGCATCAACAACATGATATATTTGTACTTTATAATGTTACAAGGTAGATTTGTTATAAATTTCTCAGTGATAATGAATTCCAAAATATCAGATATATTAACCATATTTTTCCTCATATACTTTAGAACTTATTTGCAAACATAAGCAAGAAAATTGTACCATGAACTGGATTAAAACAATGGGTTGTCCATTTTTTAACCTATTTTACGAATCAAGTCATTCATATTGTGAAACAGTAGAAACGTAACTCCAAATAAAATATTCACATTTGGGACTTATGGCTATATAGTTTAAAATTTCTTTTAAACATAAATAAATAGTTCATCTTTTACTTTTCATGTTTTTATTTGAACTATCAACAAAGGACCTCACCTAAAATGTCCTAGGAAAGATATTTTGTTTTATTTTCACCATATTATAGACATTTAATGTTTTTCCTTTGCCATATCTATGTGAGGAAATCCCATTACTTAGCTGCAGGGAGAAAGGATGTGGGGGAAATGGTATAGTCGGAAGGAGAACTTCTGAAGTCAGGTCACTTTCATAGGGAAATCATTCCTTCATCGAAAATAATAATAGTAAAATTATAGTGCTATGTCACATTTATCTAACATTCAGTGTTTTCAAAATACTTCCTTGTACTTTATCTTATGTGCCAAGGATTTGTTATATTACTAAATGATCAGGCATCAGATATCAGTATGGCAAATGACAGACAAGATATTGGATTGAATGAGATACAAAGCAAATTAATAGGTAGATAAGTAGGTAGGTATGTGATAAAGGAGATTTCTTTTATAGAGTATACTAGTACATAAAAACTGGTTTGCCTATATCTTGAATTAACACTCCTTTTACAGGCTGAGTGCGGTCATGAACAGTTAATGTTCTATATTATGTTTTAACAGTTATACTCATGTAAAAGAGTTATTTCCTTCCCCAAAATATAGATTGCTCTTGGCATTAATCATAATATCAATCAAAGCTATCTATCACAAACACACAGCATAACCCAGTCTTCATAATTAAACATTAAATACAAAATACTATTTATGATTGATTGTAAAATATTTTAAAGCACTTTCTCATTCATGAAGTTTATCATAAATATCTTAGAATATGAAAAAAATTACATTTTCAGAGATTGACTTTGAAAATAAAATGACTATTTTTTATGTCCTAGATGAGAACAAGTAAAATATTCTTTTGTTCAGGAATAGAGCATTGATTTTTCCAACTTTAAAAAAACACATATAAGAATATTATTTTAATGATTTCCACATTTTATACATTAAATATTTTTATTATAATACTTGTAGGGAATTTGGTGTGTTATGTATCTTACTTGAGAATTTGGAAACATACATTAATTTGAGAAGTCAAAGGTCTCGATATTATATTTTTCCATCATGCCCACTGAACTTTAGAAAAGATATGATATTTTCCTTCTAATGTCTTATCTCAAAAAGAACATGAACAAAAGACAAAAGGCCTTTGCACTCTGAGTCTCAAGGTGACATTTAAGACTGACATCCAGCTAACAGAAGATCTCAAAATTTATTCTTGTCCTGTGGGGTTAAGCAAATCATTAATATAAGAAAGTATCGGGCCATTAAGTGCTTTAAACGTCAACAATAAAACTTTAAAATCAATGCAAACCCTGACAGGAAGCCAATATGAAAACTGGAGGACAAAACTGATGTACTTTGAACAGGTAAGTAGCCTCATACTGTGAATGAACTGAACCTTGGGAGACTGATTTATCAAGAAATCGAAGCATCAGATATTGAGCCAGTCCAGTCTCAGTGATTATCACATTGTAGTAGTTTGAGTACCATTCACATGTCTTTGGTCTACTCAAATGATGTGCCAAAGAAGAGAACTAGTTCTTAACGAGAGCATCATCTTACACTGAAACCAATAACTAGACTCAAATTAATAGTAACACTAATCTTTGTACAACACTTTAGAGTTCACAGCATTCTTTTTTAAGTTGAATTCTCAGTGATCGAGGAAAAAGGAGATTCACAGTTGAAAGAATATATTCACCTGCTTACTTTTATGCTACTGTTATTCTAATCATGAACTTAAAAATTTTGAAGAGAAATATTAAACAGTGAGAACTATGTGGTTCTAAAACTTACTCCTGATGTGCAAAATCTCGAATTTATGGAGACTAGTTCTAATTTATTTTCAATATGAGTTTATCCATTTGATACCTTACTTTAAACATAGTATAAATGGGGCACTTTGCTGGCTCAGTCCATTTAGCATTTGACTCTTAATTTCTTCTCTGGTCGTGAACTCAGGGTGGTGGGATCAAGTTCTGAGTTGGACCCTGTGCTCAGCTGGGAGTCTGCTTGAGATTCTCTATCTCTCCACCCCTTCCCGTGCCCTCCCCCCACCCACACATGTTCTCTTTTTCTCACAAATAAGTAAATCTTTAAAAAACACATAATTATCATAACAACGATAACAGTAGCTGACAGTAACTGACCACTTATTATGAAACATTCACAGACTGATTTAATCTACACTACTATCCTCATTTTACAGATAAGGAAACTGAGGCAGATAGCCAACATGAAGAGACTAAGATTTTATAACATAAAGATGTTGGAACTAGGATTCTTCCCCAGAAACTAATATGTCACATATGCCATAAGAAGACACACTATTTTGATGTCTACACTTCATACGTGTGTTTGTGTGTTTAAATTGAAATGAAACCCTTGTCATACTGCAAATAGTGAAAAAAACAAAGTGACAGATAAATATATTCTCCAAATAATATCACTCTTTTTTTAGTGAATAAAATCTTTTGATGCCAGTGTTCATACTCGTGACTATTCCAAAAAATGGTGATTAGAAAAGTAATTCTGTGGTTATTGTTTTTTTTTTCTTTCCTTAAAAGAACCTTAAAGAGTGTGTCCTTGCATTGATTACACAGGGTCAGATAATTGAAAGATGCACAAGACTCCTTAAGGTGTACTCACATAAGCTTTGTTAAGTATAAAAGGTACAGTATAGTAGGAAGAAGACTACAGGCAATTATCAAAGAGTTCCAGGCCCCAGGATTCTTTCTCAGCCACACAGAGTGTGCTTTGTTTTCAGATTATGAACCACCAGGATATGCACAAAGTATCTTGATTTCAAGGGAACTCAAGAAAAGTTTACAGCAGGGCCCTTTATAATCTGCTACTCACATAAGTAAAACCACTGTGTATCCAGATAAAACAGGTATAAAACATCAATGGAAACATTTCTAAACAGCTAGACAAGCTTGCACCAGGTGCCTCTAGGGAAGTTTGAACTTCCAACATCAAATCACAAATGACTAACACATCTCATCCTTACTGTGGCCAAGGATCATTTCCAGATTTCAGTCATCTACAGACATAAGCATAGAGCTTTCCTAATCTAGCTTTAAATAACCCTGTTTTACACAGTGTTCATTATTGAATAAGGCAATTTATCAAGCAGGTACTCAGTAAGTACTGATGGACTCTCTGAACACTCAGCTAAAACTTGATACTTCCTCTCTGTTGGTCCCATATCCTATTATAAATGTACCAGTCTCCTCTGGAAGGTGTGGTGGCAAAATTAAGTTGATGTTTACTATAGAACAAAGGGAGGGGAACCACCCAGTGTTTAAAAAAATGAATGACAAAAATCATGACAAAGAAGAAAGAAGTGAGAACATGGACAAGCATATCTTACTCTGGGGCTGGGAGATATGATTTTAGTGCCCTCCTTTCATGCCCTCTTTTCCTCCTTTCTTTAGCAGATGCAAACACAAGACTAGGAGATGGGGATATTAATAGGAAGGGACAAAGAATTAGCCAATTCATTTGAGCAAGCTGGAGGCTAAATATTCACCTATTGCTCAGAAATGGTAATGCAAAATTCATGTGTTTCCAATTTGATTGGTGACAACCTGAATAACAAATCACAGCTCAGAAGCATAATTTTTCTTGGATGCAGAAGAGGAGCTGCAAGTCAGAATGCTGCACTTATTTCCCGCACTGTATATATAAATCATGTCCCAATCACCACAGTCTCTACATCATGATGTTGATTATATGTTACAAATTAACTTCTACTTATTTATTTGTTGCTGCTATGGCAACATTGTTATGCATCTGATAAATATTATATAACATTGTTATCTTTAAATAAATGTTACAAAGTGAAATCCAAAGACATTGAGGGTTTTCTTTTTATCTTTAGGGTTGGGTGACTATATAAGTGTTCAAACCTATAGGTGTTGTAGGTGGGGATGGATGGAGGTGGTGGAAAAAAATAGATGATATGAGTGGAGAAACAAAGATGGAGCCATATGATCCTTTAAAAACAGTGAACTATGGAGTCAAATTGTCCTCTCTACTGCTGTTTATAATAATACTTATTGTATTATAAATATATATAATAATTATATATAATTAATAATATATAAACACAAGATTTGTACCTTTTGTGTCATATTGTCTAATGAATTTGTTATATATCTTAAAGTAAGCTGAAAGTGTTAATATCAAGACTCATATTGACCCAGACGGGTAGGATAGAATCAGCAAATTGTCTTTAGTGCCATAAAATTTCCATATCCCCATTGATATCAAACCTGAATGTGAAACAGCAGGATATCAAATTACTTTTGCCTTCCCATAGCCACACATGTGTAGTTTATGAAAAGGCTTGAATACTGATAATGCTACAGGGAATGTGCAGAAACGAGACTTCTAAAATAGTGCTTATAATCAGTGAGCTAGATCTTTAACTATCATCTGTTCATGCTGATATGATCTTGGTAAGCAGTTTTCCATTTTTTCCTCTAGAGAAAACTGACTTTTGTCCATTGTTCCAGCTGTTAGAGTGTACATATTTCAATTCAAATGCAAATTGTTTCAGAAGTTTTATACATGTGTTTTAATCTAATTTAATAATGCTTATTAACAGAGGAATGGATCACCAAATACTTACCTTTTAGTAAGGATTATCAAGTTTACCAAATTGTGTAACAATGCATTTAATACTTTATTGGTTCACTCATGAGTCTTTGACTATAAAAAGACATTGTGGTTCATCAGCAGGAGAAGCTATTCATTTGCTGACAACTGGCGGTATGAACATAGTTGGTTCTTATTAAAGGAAATCAAGATGTTGTGTGACCTCCGTGCTGATGACAGCAGAAATTCATTGCTATGATTAAAGATCATTCCCTTATTTAGGAAATGCTTTCTTTACTTAATGCAAATTTAGTGGTATGACATGTAAATGATAACAAAAGCAAAGAGAAATGTTGCTACAGTATATGCTAATGAGAATGGGACTTTTGTGCTTGTTGGACTATAGGTGTTTCCATCAATTGGTTATTTGTTTTTGCTCCTCACATGTGGTGCAAGGACTCTCATACTTTTATTTGTCTACATTTGATTAGAACCAGCTTGAATACCATTTCCTTTCTGGGAGAAAAGCTGGCACCAAATGTCTGTAGGTAGCAATTTTCTCTTGATTATCTGAATAATTCAGGGACTTATNGAGGTAGCATCTTCCTCTTGATTATCTGAATAATTCAGGGACTTATAGAACACAAAATGGAGGGTGCCTGGGTGGTTCAGTGGGTTAAAGCCTCTGCCTTTGGCTCAGGTCATGATCTCAGGGCCCTGGGATCGAGGCCCGCATTGGGCTCTCTGCTCAGCGGGGAGCCTGCTTCCTCCTCTCTCTCTGCCTGCCTCTCTGCCTACTTGTGATCTCTCTCTCTCTCTGTGTCAAATAAATAAATAAAATCTTTTAAAAAAAAAAACCCCACACAAAATGGATTCTTAGTAGGCTTCCATTCTCCGGCAACAAGGAATGTTTGAGTTGGTCAGTGCACATCTGCTATCCATGCCTTTGCTCCTTGCTGTCACCACACTCTGTTGTAGAAAATGGGTCCTCTTCCATCTTTCCAAAGATGCTATTTGCATTGCAGTAAAGTCTTACTTGCCTCTGTTTCCTTCTAAGGGGTTCCTCTTTGGAGGATATTTTTCCTTTTGTAATCTGTTCAACTTTGGCTGACCTCTACCCTGGCCTTTAATGTTCATTCTTTTTAGCAATCAGCCCTAGCCATCCTATTCCCCTGAATTCTCACTGCCCAAGAGATTCTCTGCCTAGAAAAAGTTGGGCCTAAAAAAACTTCAACCACTGTTTTTTCTTACCCAGGGATACCATTCAAGGGCCTGCTTTCTTTCAATAAATCATTCATAGCAGAACTTAGCTCTTCTCAATTGTGAGGAAGATCGAGACCTCAACATATGGGAAGTCCTAATTTACCTGGGAATGAGGGTCCTTCTAAGGAGTGGTGCTTTCCTTTCTTCCCATGTCCATCACTGTCCTCAAATACTCAGATAATAATTTAATGCAAAGTAATATTATAATATTCTGGTGAAAGAAGTACTATAGACAGTGGTAACACAAGTTAAAGGCCTTGGGATCGGAATAAGATTGGCAAATTTTGTAATAATAGAAGGTCAATGTAACCAGAGCAAAGTGAGCAAAAAAACGTTAGGAGAAAATTTTAGAGAAAAAATTTTATAGGTTTATAGGGCCCCATAGCCACTGGGTAGCAGTTTGAATTTTAATTGAGTGTTTTGAGCAAGGGCTTGACATGATCTCATGTTTTAAAAAAGCACTTATGACTGTTATTGAGAGAAAACTCAGACCTAAAAATTCATGGACAAAAATGATGTAATATTTATTTCCCACATTTATTTAAGAAATCAACTTAACCACTATAGTTGCACTATCCTGTGTACATTTCCCTGATCAGATCCTCCTCCTATCCCATTCTTCTCATATACAGGTAATTGTTATTCTGAATTTGGTGGTTTTATTTCCATTTCTTTATACTTTTAGAACATATTAAATATTTAGTGACATTATACTATACTTGCTCATATTTGCTCAATAATTATCTATGTTGGTATGGATTACTCTGGTCCATTCATTTTTGCTATTACATATTATTCCATGGCTAAATATTTTCAATCTTTTCTCCCCTTAATATTATAATCAATGATTCTATGAATATTCTTATAGGTTTCTTTCTGAGCTTTATTATATTTGTGTACATTGAACCATCTTTGCATCTCTTTAGTAAATCCCATTTGATCATAGTATTTGATCTTTTTAATCTGCTGTTCAATTTGGTTAGCTAATATTTTGTTGAGGATTTTTACATCTATGTTCATCAGGAGTATTGGCCTGTAATTTTCTTTTCTTTTAGTGTTCTTGTCTGGTTTTGGTATCAAGGTAATGCTCGCCCTATAAAATGAGTTTGTAAGTATTCCTTCCTCTTCTATTTTTTTAGAAGAGTTTGAGAAGAATTGGTATTAATTCTTTAAATTTGGTAAGATTCCATAGTGAAGCCAACTGGTCCTGGATTTTTGTTTTTTGGGAGATTTTTGATTACTGATTCAATATCCTTACCAGTAACTGATCTGTTTAGATTTTCTATTTCTTCATGATTCAATCTTAGTAGGTTATATATTCTTAGGAATTTATTCATTTCTTCTAGATTGTCCAATTTTTAGTGTATAATTGTTCATCAATTATGTATGTATGTGTACAATTAACCCCTTAAAATTAAGCTGAGGAAAATACAATTTTACTGAAGTGCAAATAGTCCCTTGTGATCCTTTATATTTTTGTGGTATCAATTGTATCATTTTCTTTTTCATTTCTGATTTTATTTAAATGTACTCTTTTTCTCTCGATGAGTCTAGCTAAAGGTTTGTCTATTTTGTTTAACTTTTCAAAAAACCAACTCCTGGTTCCAGCGATTTTTTTTTTTTAAGAGCATGAGGGAAAGTGGGAAGGTACAGAGGGAGAAGGAGAGAGAGAATCCTAAGCAGGCTCCATGCCCCAGTGCAGAGCCCAATGTGGGACTTGATCTCACAACTCCGAGATCATGACCTGAACTGAAATCAAGAGTCAGACACTACTGAGCCACCCAGGTGCCCCACCATTGATCTTTTCTATTACCTTTTAAGTCTTTATTTCATTTATTTCCCCTCTGATCTTTGTTATTTACTCCTCTTTAGTAACTCGGGGCTTTGTTCTTCCTTTTCTAGTTTCTTTCAGTGTAAAGTTAAGTTGTTTATTTGAAATATTTTGTTCTCTTAATGTAGGCATTTTTATTATGAATTTCCCTCCTAGGATTGCTTTTGCTGCATCCTTAAGTTTGGGCATTTTGTATTTTCATTTTCATTTGTCCCAAGGTATATTTTTATTAATCTTTTGATTTCTTTCACTCATTGATTGTTCAGTAGCATGTTGTTTAATCTCCACATATTGTGAATTTTTTAGTTTTCTTCTTGTAATTGATTTTTAGTATCCTACCATTGTAGGATTGTACCATTGTAGTCAGAAAAGATGCTCGATAGGATTTCAGTCTTTCTATACATATAAAGACTTGTTTGTGGCCTAACATGTGATTTATCCTGGAGAATATTTCATGAGTGCATTCTTCTTGAGAAGAATGTGTTTTCTGCTGCTGTTGGATGGAATGGCCTATAAATATCCAAGTCCATCTGAACTAAATTCCAAAGTTTCCATATTGATTTTCTGTCTGGATAATCTATCCATTGTTGAAAGTAGGCATTAAAGCTCCCTACTATTATAACATTGCTGACTATTTTTCCTTTCAGGTCTATTAATATTCTCTTCCATGTTTAAAGATGTGTGATTACATTGGACCCAAGTGGATAATCCAGAATTATTTCTCTACTTTAAGGTTAGTTTTTAAACAATCTTAATTCCATCTACAACTGCAATTCTGTTTTTCCATGTAACCTAACATATTCATATGGCCCAAGGATTACCACATGGGCATTTGAGGAGAGCATTTTTCTGACTACTACATGTACACACAGTGGAGTTTTCTAGGAGTATGATTGCTTAGGAAATAAGCAATGATGATAGCCATTGCTACATTGGTCTTAAGTATCAATATTGCTTCATTTCTTTACCAACATTATTAGAATTATTACTTGCTAATTTGATATATGTGAAATGAGATCTCATTCTGGTTTTAATTTTCATTAAAATTCATTAAAATTAAGCAATATTTTTCTTAAATAGACTGGGTATCGACTTTTCTGCTTCTATGATCTGCCTGGTAATATCCTTTAGCCATTTTTTTCTTCTGAATAACATTTTTATTATTGATTTCTATAGGTTATTTATATGTTCTGAATTCCAGGGAAATAAAACATCACTAGATTTATCAGTGCTCCTTCAAAAAGCTCTAGTCTCCTATGACATGAAGTGTATATGATATGAAGATAAGGAATGTTTCCTTTCACTTCCTCCAGAAATATTTTACTCTTCATATACCTTGAGAATCTGATCTGTTCCTTTAGTTAATTGCTCTGACACAAAAAAGATAATAAAACTTCTCTTTTCTCCTTAAGTGGGCCAAATGGTTGCAGCCAGTCTAGATACTCAGATTAAGCCTCCAGTGTGCCAGGAAGACTGGAGCATAATCTCCCCCAGGTATTTATAGTTCATCATGGAATGAATCCTAGAACTTTTAGACAAGTGTCTTAAAAGGCAAGAACACATGAGGTTATCTGACTCCTTGAGATTTTATTTACACATTAAATGCTGAAATAGGAAGGAGACCTTTTTAGAAGAGATGGTGATGACTATTTCCTTCATCTTTATAAGCAGAAAAAAATTCTTTTTCCCTTAGTCATCTATGGGGTGAAGTTCATCTATGGGGTGTCTAGCTACTTGCATAGAACAATTGATTTGGCTTTAATCCTGTTACCCTAGATATAAGGACTAATAATGAGACATAATCTCATTATTTTCTGTGATATATATATATATATATATATATATATATATATATATATATGAGTCTATCTTTAATCCAGAACCTTGCATGTGTACATTCAGGTAAAATTCTAAAATATGAAGATTTTTAAAAATCAATACAAATAGTAATGTTAATTTATTTCCCTGTAACTGTTTCATGTCTGAAGCCAAATAAATATTAAAAAGGAAAGCTGCAAGAGTCAGGAATTGTAGGACATCTGTTTATCCTCATTAACCCACCCTGTTTCCCACAAGTGATTTCTTGGTGATCCCCAAATGAGAGATAAGAAATTAGAGGTTTTGGTATGTTGTTATAACTAACTTTCACTGGGAGACTGACAGGATAGACCAAACTCTTTGTAAGCAGGATTCAGATCTCTGCAAAGGAAATTCAGTTGAGGTCCAAATAGTAGAAACTAGGAGAAAGGGTAGAAAATCATCCAGGTAATGGATACGAGGGACATCTATTAGTAAACAGTGACTAATCACTCATAAAGACCGTAGCATGGGGAAGAAGTCATAATCTCTCAAATGTTTGGATACTTTGGGGAAAATATTGGCCTCCTTCCCCAAATGAGCAGGAACCAAGCTTTTCAATTTGGCCTTTGTTGTCAGAACAAACACTGGGTGAGACAGTGGGTGTGGCAGATTTTCACAGTAAGTTGGAGGAAAGATGAAATGAATACATCATCCTGCATGGCTCAACAGAGATGGGCCTATATATTGAAAGTGGTAAGGTGGTAAAGTGGTTACAGACAAAACCTAGATCCCAACTGAAGGGTCTGTAGTAGAACCAGATAAGATAGAGCAAGGTTTTGGGAAATAATAGGCACAGTTTAACAGAGGAAAAAGCAAGTTGGAAGTTGAGAGTGAGGGGGGTTTGTTGAGCACCTTGAACTATAAAGTAGCTGTGGACACACCTGTAAAAGAAAGGAGAGAAAGAGGGAGAGACGGAAAGACAGAAAGACAGAGAGGGAGACAGAGGAGGGCAAGACTGATGTCCCAGAGAAACTGGAAAATTAATGTAGAGTCAATTATGGGAGAGATATAGAGATCCAGTTACTAGAACTACAGAATAAAATGAAACACTTTTATATTAGGCAAATAAAAGAGTTTTTTCTCTCTTTTTTCTTTTTCCCTCTCTAAGTACTTATAGTAAGCAGGGATAAATATAGCGAGTCATTAAACCCCACCCAATGACTATGACAAATCATTTCTGTTTTTAAGTAGATGTTTCAAAACAAGAGGAATTCCTTTTAAGATGGAGAAATTTTGGAGTACTCATTTCCCAAATTATGTAGTCAACTCTTATTTTGTAAATTGAGAGGAATTTCTTAAAGATGAATGTCTCCAATGTGTGTGCTTGCATAATTTCTAAATAGCACAATCATTTAGGAAATATGTTTGCCACAAGATCCAGCATGAAAGTATCCTTAATTATCTACCATAGTATGAAAAAATAACGGCTACATCTAGATTTTAAGATCTGGGGGGTGGACGGTTTGTATTTATTTTAATTGCCTTTTTACCCTGCAGCAATATCAACTTGTTAAGGACGGTTTACAACCATTTTCAAAATGTTCCCCAATTTTAATGCAATTTTAAAGTAACTCTCCCTTCTTTTAAGTATGTGCCAAGCCTGAAATTACAACACCAAACTATCAAAAAGAGCCCTACCCCGCCCAAAAAACCCCAAAAAACAAAAAACCCAAAAACTAACAAAGAGCCAAAAAAGCCAAATGAACAAAAGAGCTGTGTTTACCATCTTGTACTTTTGTTATGGAGAAAGAGAAGGTGGTGTGTTAAAATAATCTGAAATGAAGCCATGAAGAAAATACTAATTAAATGAAAGCATCTGAAAAAAAAAAATAAATAAAAATAAAAATAAATGAAAGCATCTGAAATACATCTGGCAGTTCATCAAGCATAGTATCCTCCTCTGTTAAAGGCATATACAGGGTGCTCTAGCATGGTGCTTGAACTATGGCCACTAACTGAGGAACTGAATTAGAATGTATTTAGTTTTAATTTCAATATCTATATATTGGATAGCAGAGTTCTAGAGAAAGTAAAAGTTGATATCTAAGGGAAGAGAAGAAACATGTTTTCTTCATGCTGAACTTCATTTAAGAGTTGAGGGGAAATTTTTTAAAAGCATCTTATAACATGTTCAAAACTTAGACAAATTAGTAGAAAGGGTAGTTTACGTCAAACAGACACAAGTATTTTGCTATATACTCCCATATATGGGATTGTGGGAACATTTTACAGAAGAATTATTGGTCTAAGAGAAAAAAGAATATACAAATTTAGAAAACATTAATATTAACATAATTACATTTTTGGGGGGGAAGTAAATAGTTTTTGTTAACCACAACCTGCTGATCCTTGCTTTGTTTTGAAATGATTAGGGAAATATCGTTATATAATGGTTCCCAAAACCATGTAAGCATATATAAATGTTCCCAAATTTACAAGTTGCCCATTTAAAACCTTGATGTCTTCTCTGTTCCTCATGTCCCTCAAGGTGTACAAGAATTTTTATAATAATCTTACTAGAAATTGATATTTTTTAAAGATTTTATTTATTTATTTGACAGAGAGAGAGAGAGAGATCACAAGTAAGCAGAGAGGCAGGCAGAGAGAGAGAGAGAGAGGAGGAAGCAGGCTCCCTGCCGAGCAGAGAGCCTGATGTGGGACTTGATCCCAGGACTCTGAGATCATGACCTGAGCCGAAGGCAGAGGCTTTAACCCACTGAGCCACCACCCAGGTGCCCTAGAAATTTATATCTTTATTCAAGCAACAACTCCTGATTTTTGACTATATGCAGACCTTTGTGCCAGGTAGTGATAGGAATTGGGGAAAAAAAAAACCTAACCTGGAAGACAAAAATATGCATATATCAAATGTTTGATGAACTCCTACCAAATGGCATCAAAAATTAAAAAATGATATGTAGAGTACCTGGGAGGATTTCTGACCTCTAAGCAGTAAGAGACACTGCTGAGCACTTGAAAAATAAGAAACAGGCATGTGACAGAGAACCCTGGGTCTTCTAAAGCTTCAAATGCATGTATACTTCTGTAGGAATACAAATGCTTGTGAACAGTCCATTCTCTATTATTCACCTTTCTATATTCTGCTTTTACCTAAACCTGAAGTGGTGAAACCAGATTAGAGTTGATAAGAACTGAAGTGAGAAATAGGATAGCTTGCCAATATTCCTTTGCCTTTGCTTTTCTTGTTCTGTTTTCCCATTTTTGTTTAGCACAGGTAGCCAAGGTTATGTTGTGACTAATGCATCTGTAAGAACTCTGCTTGCTGGTCACTGAAACTTGTCTCAGATCTGAATGGCCTATGTTATTATCAAGTTGAACCATTCGAAATTGCCAATATCAAATCATCTTTTACCTACAAAATGGCTTTTTTTTTTTTTTTTTTTTTTTTTGGAGAGGGCAAGCAGGAAGGAACAGAGGGAGAGGGAGAGAGAATCTTAAGCAAGCTCCACGCCCAGCATGGAGCCCAATACAGGGCTGGATCTCACAACCCTGAGATCAAGACCTAAGCCAAAATCAAAAGTCACACAGTTAACTGACTGAGCCCAGGCGCCCCCAAAAATGGCAATTTCAAATCTTCAACTTATACTATTAGTAGATGCAATTTAAAGAATCTTGATTTTAATAATGATAAGTATAAAAATAAAATTAATTTATACATTATTGTTTCAAATATTAGATTGAAATAAAACAGTTCATTTTATTTTTATATAACATAGAAAATTTAAATTGTTTCCATTTGCCAATCTTTAACATTAAAAATAGAAAATATTCAGATATGTTCTCAATTTCCTATCTAAGTCTTGTTTTCATTTGTGTGTCTTCTAGTACTCCCTCCTTTACAAAATAAGGACTTTGATGTTATAATAAACAAAATAGAGTACTAGTCTCTTTTGAACTTCAGCTTACTTAATTGGATCATCTACTCCTTAATGATCTCTTTTTTAATGCTGTAATATAATATGAAGTATTACCAAGTGTCAGTAAGATGATTTAATTTAATAACACAGAGAAAACCTTTTAGGCCAAGAAGTAGAATTAAGAATATTTAATGAGTGGAAATGTGCACTAATATGAAAGCATCTTCAGAATATATAAAGTGACAAAAGCAAGGCACAGAATAGTGTATGATTTCTATCTTTTGTGGAAGAAAGAAGGGGAAATAAACATATCTCTATAAAAACACTAGCAGCATATACAATAAACTAGTAAAAATGATGAAGAGGATGAAAACAGGGGAAAGCAAGAATAATAACTATATAATTCTTTATAAATTAAATGTTAAAAAATGTATAGAGGCACCTAGGTGGCTCAGTTGGTTGAGTTTCCCACTCTTGATCTCAGTTCAAGTCTTAATCTCAGGGTTGTGAGTAGAAACCTCATGTTGGGCTCCACAGTGGGTGTGGAGCCTACTTTAAAAGAAAAGAAAAGAAAAAAAAATGTCTAAAAAGGCACCAGTTTGGCATTTATTGCTTTCAGTATAAGAGTACAGCCATTACAGAGATGCCTGGGTTTAACTATAACAGCAATGTAGGAAAGAAATTCTCAAAATGTTATGTAAAAAATAACTAGTGAGTGTTATGTAAAAATAACTGCAAAAATAACTAATATTTAGTACAGTGCTTCTCAAATTTTATTGTACATAAAATCTCCCAGATGCTTTATTAAAAACCCATATTTTTGGAGCCTAACCCAGGTTATAAATTAATAGGTTTAAAGTAGAGTTTAAGAATAAGAATTTTAATAAACATTAAGTAATTAATACGTGTACTTCTGAAGCTATTTCAAAATATAGAAATGGCAGGAAAACTTACAAACTCTTTCTATGAGGCCAGCATTACCTTGACCCCAAAATCAGACAAAGATCCTACCAAAAGGGAGAAGTACAGACCAATATCCCTGATGACCATGGATGCAAAAATTCTCACAGAGATACTAGATAATAGGATCCAATAGCACATCAAAAGGATTATTCACCACAACAAAGTCAGATTTATTCCTGGGATGCAAGGGCAAATCAATCAATGTGATATACTATATGAATAAAAGAAAGGAGAAGAATTGTATGATCTTCTCAATAGATGCAGAAAAAACATTTGAGAAAGTACAGCATCGTTTCTTGATTAAAACTCTTCACAATGTAGAGATAGAGGGAACATACCTCAATATCATAAAAGCCATATAGGAAAAGCCCACAGCAAACATCATTCTCAATGGGGAAAAACTGAGAGGTTTTTCTCTAAGGTCAGGAAATTGACCACAACTTACATATAAGACAATTCTAAAACTATACAAAATGTTTCAAATACCTTCTCTATAATAATAAAGAGCTAACAACAGTACTCTGACAAGTAGCAACAGTCTGACAGCTGTCTCCTTAATAACAAAAGGAAATCAAAAGACTGGAATAATTTATCAATATGCTGAAACTAAGCATTTTTTATCTAAAAAAATCTTCAGGGCGCCTGGGTGGCTCAGTGGGTTAAAGCCTCTGCTTTCGGCTCAGGTCATGATCTCAGGGTCCTGGGATCGGGATCGAGGCCCGCATCGGGCTCCCTGCTCAGCAGGGATCCTGCTTCCCTCTCTCTCTCTCTCTGCCTGCCTCTCTGCCTCCTTGTGATCTCTCTCCCTCTGTGAAATAAATAAATAAAAATCTTAAAAAAAAAAAAACTCCTTCAGAATTAGACCTGAAATAAAGTCATCTCAAACCAAAAATGAAAGAATTCAGTACTAGCAGGCTGATGCTAAAGGAAATTCTACCAGATGACAAGTTAATAATGAGGAAAAAAGGAGTACAGAAACTACTGAATATGTGGAATAACTAAATTAACATCGGCTTGTAAACTAATAATAGATATAATAAAAATAATGTTTCATGGAATTTAAAAGTACATAGTGTGGTATTAACTTAGAGATACAGAAATAGATCAGTAAGATAGATGATCTAGTAACAGACTTGGTGATGAACAGACACTTGGCATATGACAAAGGTGGTTTTGCATAACAGTGCAACAATAAATGGTCCTCAGACAATTGAGTGGAAAAATGAAATAGGACTCTACTCCACACTACCAATATTTATGGGACTAAATGTAGAAGGGAAAGCGATAGACAATAGAGACTTTAGAAGGTAATAAGAATATCTTCATAATATTAGGACAGGAAAATATTTCTAAAACAGGACAGAAAAATAAAGAATGACAAAGAGAAGATTTTTATTTTAATTTATTTATTTGACAGTGAGAGAGTGAGAGATCACAAGTAGGCAGAGAGGCAGGCAGAGAGAGAGGGGGAAGCAGGCTCCCTGCTGGGCAGGGAGCCTGATGCGGGCCTCGATCCCAGGACCCTGAGATCATGATCCTGAGCCAAAGGCAGAGGCTTAACCTACTGAACCACCCAGGCGCCCCTAGAGAAGATTTTTAAATTCAGCTACATTAAGAGCACCATGGGGGGTATAAAAATGCAAATCACATAACAGGAGAATATACTTAACAGCATAGTAATTGACAAAGGGCGTGTATCCAGCACATATAAAGAATGACAAGAAAAAGACAACCCAATGGAAAAATAGGAAAGATGAGGCACTTCACCAAAGAGAATATGTAATTGGCTGACCTACACATGAAGAGGTATAGCCCCATTATAAGTCAGGGAAATTAAAATTAAATTTATAATGAGTTATCACTATGCAGGCACCAAAATGGATTTAATAGAAATATCTGATGACACAAACATTACAAAGAATATGGAGCAACAGGAATTCCTACAATGCTTCTAGGAATATAAACTAATATGACTCCTTTGTAAAAAGCACCCCAAAACTGTCTAAAGTTGAAAATATGAAGGGCACCTGGGTGGCTCAGTGGGTTAAAGCCTAAAGTGGGTCCTGGGATTGAGTCCTGCATCGGGCTTTCTGCTCAGCAGGGAGCCTGCCTCCCCCTCTCTCTCTGTCTGCCTCTCTGCCTACTTGTGATCTCTATCTCTGTGTCAAATAAATAAATAAAAGCTTTAAAAAATATATGTAAATCCGAAGGCAAGCAAATCTATTCCTATATATTGCACTGTGGAAATTGTGGGCATATGGCACACTAGGAAATAATCATGAGTATGTGGATAGCAGTATTGTCAGAGTGAACTAAAAATCTATCAGTAGCAAAATTGGTAAATATGTTTTGATTCATTCATTCAATTGAGTCAAAGTAAAAGGAATGAACACCATTCTTGAAACATCATTGGCAAAATTGTAAAAACAGTATAGCACTAGAAGTCAAACATGGAAGAAATACATGTGTTTCTGTATGATTTAATTTGTATGAAGTTTTAAAGTAGCAAAAACTAAGTTATGGTGCCAAGGAATGCATTTTTGTGGTGTAGAAATATACAGCAAAACAAGAAAGTGATTCCATAAAAGTCAAGAAAGGGAGGTGTGTAGTAGGAAAAGACAATTGGGGAACTTCTGGGAACTCACAATGTTCTCTTGACCTGGGTAGTTCAATTGATATTCACTTTTTATTTATTTATTTATTTATTTTTTAAAGATTTTATTTATTTACTTGACACAGAGAGAGAGATTACAGGGAGGCAGAGAGGCAGGCAGAGAGACAGGGAGAGGAGGAAGCAGGCTCCCTGCTGAGCAGAGAGCCCGATGAGGGCCTCGATCCCAGGACCCTGAGATCATGACCTGAAGCCAAAAGCAGAGGCTTTAACCCACTGAGCCACCCAGGCGCCCGATATTCACTTTTTAATATTTTGAAACTGTATGCATTTATTTTTTTTAAAGGTTTTATTTATTTGAGAGAGATTGAGAGAAAGAGAGCATGAGAAGGGAGAAGAAGGTCAGAGGGAGAAGCAGACTCCCCATGGAGCTTGGAGCCTGGTGCAGGACTCGATCCTGGGACTCCAGAATCATGACCTGAGCTGAAGGCAGTCACTCAACTGACTGAGCGACCCAGGTGCCCTACACTTATTTTTATATAATTTTTCTGTGTGTAACTTTATCACATTTTTAAAAAGATAAAAATTTTAATGAAAATAGCTAAACTCTGGAAATCAAATGGTTAGACAAAAAAGCTGAAATGGTATAAAGATTAAGAAAATAAAAGAAACCAAAAAAAATTATATGACATATTTCAAAGAAGGTTGATAGGTCTTAAAATATAAATTAATACCTTATTTGAATAGAACTTTTAAAACACTCTTAAGATACCATAGGAGAAATCCTAAAAGACTTGACACATCTGGGAAGTAGATTCTTTGTTTTTGTTTTTCAAATCCAGCCTTCTGATTTTTACTCATATTAACTTTCCTGTAATAAGAAGTATCTGGAAAAAAGACCCTACAAAATAAGAGGGAAAATGTAAAGAAGCAAGAACTAGATAAGAGGGATTTGTGACATTAATATTATTTTTAATTGTAAATGTGAAGAGTAAAAAAGAATCATGATTTTATGATTAAATAGTGACTGGAGGGAAAATCTCAGCCCATAAATGTGCTGTTCAAAACCGACCAAGAAGTAGAATACACCAAATAAAATGGGCAGAGAAAATGCTGTAAGAGAAAATGAAAATCTGCATACCATGTCTTTAAGAGATAGAGATATGGAATTAAAACATAGTGTGTGTGTGTGTGTGGAATTTCTGTCCGTTTCTTCAAGAATGAGAAAAAGTTGTAAATATACACAATACCAACTCTTCTTTATAATAAAAAGTGTGAAAGTTGCATGAGGATGAAAAAGTGTTATAGTAGAGTGAATAGTAAAGAACTATTAAAAATAAGACAACAGGTCTAAAATGGAGTCACTTATGCAAAGCTCTCATCACCAAATTGAGACTTGACTTAATTATGGTTTCAGTTTTCCCAGAAGTGGAATCTTAAATCTGACACTCGGGAACAGTCTGATAGACCCCTGCCATCCCCTCAAAGGAAACTAACCTTGAAATAACCAACTGCTATTTCACCTGGTATAACTTTCTTATCCCTACCACCCTCTGCCTCTGAAAGCCTTTCATCCTTGGAGTTCCTTTCTATCTGCAGGATTAGATGATGCCTGCTTCATGAATCACTGAATAAAGCCAATGAGATCTTTAAAATTTATTCAGTTGAATTTTTTGTTGTTGTTGTAATGGTCAAAGTAACATTTTTCTTTATCTTTTAAGGAATCAATGTCCATCTGCTCCTACTTCCATGAAAATTCCTTATTTAAGGGGTTTCTGGTCCTCTGCTATCCCTCAAATGTACATCTTTTCCATGGTTCAGTCCTTGAGCCTCTTCTATTTTTCCTCTGTTTTCCTTGGTAACTCCATCCTATCTAGTGATTAAAATCACCTACATATCACTGATTCCCAAACACGGTCCTTATTTCTGTTGTTCTCATTGCATGCTGGATATTTTCATCCAATTCTCAATTTTCCATTTCCAAAATGGAATATATAGATTTTCTGTTCAGAATCAGAATTCTGAAATTAGAAATTCTGAATCAGAATTTCTTACATTACATACCTGATTTTGGCAAAAGTATAATTATGCACGTAATAATTGAATTAGAAATCTCGAAAAATTCCCTTAGCTCCATTTTCTCCTTCAGCAACTTTTCCAACCTTCTCCTCCTATACACAGATCATCATCATCACGATCATCATCATCATCATCATCATCATCACAATCATCACCATTAGCATTCTTATCAGCCATCTCCAAATAATTTTGTTCTCTATAATACCACCAAAATTCCCTTCTTAAAAAGCAAGCTTGACTACTGGGTATTTACCCCAAAGATATAGATGTAGTGAAAAGAAGGGCATATGTACCCCAATGTTCATAGCAGCAATGTCCACAATCGCCAAACTGTGGAAAGAGCTGGGATGCCCTTCAACAGATGAATGGATAAAGAAGATGTTGTCCATATATACAATGGAATATTACACAGCCATCAGAAAGGATGAATACCCAACTTTTGTATCAACATGGACGAGTCTGGAGGAGATTATGCTGAGTGAAATAAGTCAAGCAGAGAAAGTCAATTATCATATGGTTTCACTTGTGGAACATAAGGAATAAAATAGACGACTTTAGAAGGAAAGGAAAAGTGAAATGGGGTGAATTAGAGGGGGAGATGAAAGATGAGAGACTGTGGACTCTGAGAAGCAAACTGAGGGTTATGGAGGGGAGGAAAGTGGGTGGATGGGTGAGCCTGGTAGTGGGTATTGAGGAAGGCACGTATTGCATGGAGCACTGGGTGTGTTGCATAAGTAATGAAAATTGGATCGCTGAAAAAATAAAATTAAAAAAAGCAAGCCTGAATAATTAATATAGTTCCCGATTTAATGTTCTGTACTACTGCATAATCCTTGCACTTGACAGAGAATGTTTTTTAAAGATTTTATTTATTTATTTGACACAGAGAGAGAGATAAAAAATAGGCAGAGAGGCAGACAGAGAGAGAGGAGGAAGTAGGAGCCGAAGCCAGAGGCTTTAACCCACTGAGCCACCCAGGCGCCCTTGACAGAGAATTTTTTTTTTTATTTGTCAGAGAGAGAGAAAGAGAGCACACAAGCAGGGAGAGCAGCAGAGGGAGAAGCAGGCTCCCTGCTGAGCGAGGAGCCCGATGCAGGACTCGATCCCAGGACTCTGGGATCATGACCTGAGCCGAAGGCAGATGGTTAACCAACTGAGCCAGCCAGGTGTCCCTTGACAGAGAATTTTTAAGCCAGCATATAAAAACCTAGTTTTGTATCGGTTTTATACTTTTTTGACATATCTGTCTCTACCAGAATATAAATTCCTCGAGAACTACTCATAGACTTCAATCCTCAGAATAATCATTATCAAATACAGTAAATATTTATGGAATGGATGCATTCTTTGCATGGCTTTTTGCTACAGGCTGAGCATGATTTAAAGCAGGAATTATTAACCAAATTATTATCCTTGGATCCCCATGGGGTCCATGGATAGAAATTGTGGGTCAGCAAACTTGGTTCAAAAATATCTACTTATTTTCACTAACCTCTGACTAAAGTTAGCATTGTCTTCAAACCATAAATTATAGTTGTACCAATAACTATGACACTAATAAAATCATAGATTTATTCATATTATAGGTGAGTTATTATAGATATTTGAAATATCTGTAAGCCCATAAATTCTTTGGAATGTGGTCATTATTAGATCCATGCTATACCATTCTATGTAATATGTTAATAATCATATGCATATATTACTTTATGAAAATGTCAAATATTTGGTAAATGTATTCCAAAGTAATACATCCTTTACATTTTGTTTTCTTTCTATATCCTATTAAGAAGCTTTCATCAAAGACAGCCTAAAAAACTTCCATTTATGTTTCATTGGCAGGAATTTAGGAACATGATGTTATTTCATCTCAAGGAAGTTTAGAAAGTATAGTTTTATAACTGAGCACAGTGCCACTCATCAAATAAAATAGGGTTTCTCTTAAGGCAAATGGAGGGAGTAGATATCAGGTATGGAATTAGCAATTCCTGCAAAAGACACATTAATAGTTTTATATTCTAACTGAGATGAAAACCATAAAGAGATTTATGTTTGTTTTTTTTTTAATTTTTTATTCTTTGCCCCAGGGATACAGGTCTGTGAATCATCAGGCTTACATCTTCCACAGCATTCACCAAAGCACAAACCCTCCCCAATGTCCATAACCCATCCACCCTATCCCTACCCTCCCACCCCCCAGTAACCCTCAGTTTGTTTTGTGAGATTAGGAGTCTCTTATGGTTTGTCTCCTTCCCCATCCCATCCTGTTTCATTATTTTTCCCTACCTACCCCCCACGACCCCCCACCCTGCCCCTCAAGTTCCTCATATCAGAGAGATCATATGATAAATGTCTTTCTCTGATTGACTTTTTTCGCTCAGCATAATACCCTCCAGTTCCATCCATGTCGTTGCAAACGGCAAGATTTCGTTTCTTTTGATAGCTGCATAATATTCCATTGTATATATATACCACTTCTTCTTTATCCATTCATCTGTTGATGGACATCTAGGTTCTTTCCATAGTTTGGCTATTGTGGACATTGCTGCTATAAACATTCGGGTGCACGTGCCCCTGAGGATCACTACCTTTGTGTCTTTAGGATAAATACCCAGTAGTGCGATTGCTGGGTCGTAGGGTAGCTCCATTTTCAACTTTTTGAGGAATCTCCATACTGTTTTCCAGAGTGGCTGCACCAGTTTGCATTCCCACCAACAGTGTAGGAGGGTTCCCCTTTCTCCGCAACCTCGCCAACATCTGTCATTTCCTGACTTGTTGATTTTAGCCATTCTGACTGGTGTAAGGTGGTATCTCGCTGTGGTTTTAATTTGTATTTCTCTGATGCCGAGTGATGTTGAGCACTTTCTCATGTGTCTGTTGGCCATTTGGATGTCTTCTTTGGAGAAATGTCTGTTCATGTCTTCTGCCCATTTCTTGACTGGGTTATTTGTTTTATGGGTGTTGAGTTTGAGAAGCTCTTTATAGATTTTGGATACTAGCCCTTTATCTGATATGTCATTTGCAAATATCTTCTCCCATTCTGTCAGTTGTCTTTTGGTTTTGTTGACTGTTTCCTTTGCTGTGCAAAAGCTTTTAATCTTGATGAAGTCCCAATAGTTCATTTTTGCCCTTGCTTCCCTTGCCTTTGGTGAGGTTCCTAGGAAGAAGTTGCTGCGGTTGAGGTCGAAGAGGTTGCTGCCTGTGTTCTCCTCGAGGATTTTGATGGATTCCTTTCTCACATTGAGGTCTTTTATCCATTTTGAGTCTATTTTTGTGTGTGGTGTCAGGAAATGATCCAGTTTCATTTTTCTGCATGTGGCTGACCAGTTTTCCCAACACCATTTGTTGAAGAGACTGTCTTTTTCCCACTGGACATTCTTTCCTGCTTTGTCGAAGATTAGTTGACCATAGAGTTGAGGGTCCATTTTTGGGTTCTCTATTCTGTTCCACTGGTCTATGTGTCTGTTTTTGTGCCAGTACCATACTGTCTTGATGATGACAGCTTTGTAATAGAGCTTGAAATCTGGAATTGTGATGCCGCCAACTTTGCTTTTTTTTTTCAACATTCCTTTGGCTATTCGGGGTCTTTTCTGGTTCCATATAAATTTTAGGATTATTTGTTCCATTTCTTTGAAATAAATTGCTGGTATTTTGATGGGGATTGCATTAAATGTGTAGATTGCTCTAGGTAGCATAGACATTTTCACAATATTTATTCTACCCATCCATGAGCATGGAATGTTTTTCCACTTCTTTGTGTCATCCTCAATTTCTTTCCTGAGTATTTTATAGTTCTCTGAATACAGATTCTTTGCCTCTTTGGTTAGGTTTATTCCTAGGTATCTTATGGTTTTGGGTGCAATTGTAAATGGTTTTGACTCTTCAATTTCTGTTTCTTCTGTTTTGTTGTTGGTATATAGAAATGCAGCTGATTTCTGAGCATTGATTTTATATCCTGACACTTTACTGAATTCTTGTATGAGTGCTAGCAGTTTTGGAGTGGAGTCCTTTGGGTTTTCCACATAAAGTATCATATCATCTGCAAAGAGTGAGAGTTTGACCTCTTCCTTGCCGATTTGGATGCCTTTTATTTCTTTTTGTTGTCTGATTGCTGAGGCTAGGACTTCTAGTACTATGTTGAATAGCAGTGGTGATAGTGGACAGCCTTGCCGTGTTCCTGACTTTAGGGGAAAAGCTCTCAGTTTTTCTCCATTGAGAATGATATTCGCTGTGGGTTTTTCGTAGATGGCTTTGATGATATTGAGGTATGTACCCTCTATGCCTACACTATGAAGTGTTTTGATCAAGAAAGGGTGCTCTACTTTGTCAAATGCTTTTTTAGCATCTATTGAGAGGATTATATGGTTCTTGTTCTTTCTTTTATTAATGTCTTGTATCACATTGATTGATTTGCGAATGTTAAACCAACCTTGCATCCCAGGAATAAATCCCACTTGGTCGTGGTGAATAATCCTTTTTATGTGCTGCTGGATCCTATTGGCTAGTATTTTGTTGAGGATTTTTGCATCCGTATTCATCAAAGATATTGGTCTGTAATTCTCCTTCTTGATGGGGTCTTTGCCTGGTTTGGGGATCAAGGTAATGCTGGCCTCATAAAAGGAGTTTGGAAGTTTTCCTTCCA
>LNAC01001111.1:248188-259332 GCA_002007465.1 Ailurus styani
AAAAGATGAGTAGTGCTCTTGTCAGCTTGTCAGCTGTGTATCTATTATGCCCATTGATATATCATGTTCTATTATCTTAATAACGTGCTATGAATGAGCCCCACCAGGATGCCAGACTAAACTTATCAGTCATTAAAAATTATCAGCATATCCTAAGTTATGGAAGTTAAGCATTGTTATCTAAATTATATTATTTTGGGTGTATATTGGCCCCGCCATTAACAGTGAGCCTATTTCTAGAATAGCCTTGCCTGAACTACAGAGGAGAGCTACCACTGAACATTTTACAGATGCTTGTGCCCCTCTCACCGGCATGTTCCTCATGCCCTTGGTCAACACTGTGCTGTAGGGGCCTGCTTGTAGATTATCTACATTCTCTTGAGCTTCTCTGGAAACTTCTGAACACTCATCATAGGCTATTGCTTTTTCTATTTTTCGAAGAGCCTTTTTAGTAGAGAGTTCATACCAACTCCTGATGTGAGTGCCGCTATGGTAAATCCAGTATCATGAGTACGCCCTTTTGGGTTTCCAGACACAATTCCAGTGTGTGTGTGTGCATGTGTGTGTGTGTGTGTGTGTGTGTGTGTGTGTGTGTGTGTGTAGGTTACCCTACACCCAACAAGCAACTCTCAGATACTAGCAGACTATCCGAGAATTCAGCTCAATTCTGAAACTATCTACCCAGAGATAGAATCAGATTACACAGGTAAAGGGCTTGGTTCTACATGACTACCTTCCACTTCAGATGACAATAACAAGTCCAGGTCGTTATCCATGCTTCTGAATGACTACCTATAAATCAGAGGCTCTTATAATCCCTTCTTGGGTTTGATTAATTTGCTAGTACAGCTCACAGAACTCACAAAACCTGTTAGCTCACTAGATCGCCAATTTATTGCAGTGGATATTAAAGTAGCAAATCAATGGCCAGATGAATAGATATATAGGGTTAGGTCCCGAACAAAGAAGCTTCTGTCCTTGGAGAGCTTTGGACTCAGCATGGCAGCATATGGAAGCTGGAAGCATTCGGTTTCCATAACCTGGATGCTCTCTGACCCCTTCTTTTCATGTTTTATGGGGGCTTTGTTACACAAATGTGAATGATTAACTCAGTGAAGGCTGATGATTGCTTTAATCTCCAATCTCTCTCTCTTCCTGGAAATCAGGGGTAGGACTGAAATTTCCAACTGTCTATTCAGGGTTGGTCCCCTTAGCAACCAGCCCCCAACCTAGGTGCTTGCTAAAAACCATCTCATTAACATAAACTCAGTTATGGTAGAAAGGGGCATGTTATAACAAACAAGACATCCATTTCACCTTTATGGCTCTGAGGCATTTTCAAAAGTTGAGAACTGGAGACCAAATAGTATAACAAAAGATACTCTCATCTCTCTTATCATTCAGGAAGTTCCAAGGGTCTGGGGAGCTGTAAGCCAGGAAATATGAATGAAGACCATGTATACATGGTTATCTGAATGACCAAATACATATATCTCTTATAAATCACAATATTTCAACTGTCAAATCAGTCACTTCTTTACTATTTAATTTTATGGTTTGACCCCCTTAAGTGTCCTTAGAACCCAATCACACAAGCACACCTCCAGTTTCACTGACCAAATCTCTTAACTACTTTGGAGTAGGGTCCTGTTATTCTAATAGATACTGTTTTCTCCATGCATCTGAAGAGTCTGATACTTAGCTCTTCCTGTGTATCCCTTCCCCTGGCATGTCCCCCAAGACTGTTGAAAAGTTTTACCAAATGGACCACCACCTTGTTCCAGAAGCTGTTTGTGATGGGGTCCTCACTGCCAGTGAGGTGATGAATACTGCAGCTCTAAAAACCTATCAATACAGTTGTGTTCACAGACCCCTCCTAATACCAGCTTTCAAAGTTGGATTACCTAGAAGTGGATTCTGAGAAGGATGCAACATATTTGTTAAGAATTGACACCTAAGAAGGGAAAGGAGAGTTAGCAAGATTGGGCAGAAGAGGAAATCAGACTGTGAAAAAACCCAGCAAGGATCTCTGGAGCAAGTACTCCCCATAAGCCTATTTCACACTGGGCCACAATGACTTGGTTTTTAAACATCTGCCACACTCAGTCAACAGATGCAGTCTACCCAAAAAAAGGAGGTGGCATCAGAAGATGTGACTTCCTGCAGCTAAGGCAGAACATGAAGTTGCTGACATGTGGGGGCTGCCTACTAACCACACTGGGCTTCCGGGCTGCTTGTGGGATCTTGGAAACACAACGGTGTCTACCACTCAGTCGAAAGTTTTCAAAAACAGTAGATAAAACAAAACCAAATCAAGAAACAAACAACAAAGAGCTTCGTTCTTTCCCTATATCTCAGGCCCAATCTCCTAAGAAAAACTATAAGCAGGTCCATTTACCTCCTTACTGTTGAGCAATTTTCTGCTAATATTCTTCTACTGGTTTTCCAAATAGAGGAAGTGATAGAGAAAAAAAACAAAGGAGGAAAGTGTGGCGGGTTGTGTTTGCCAAACTGCAACATCTCGCATCCCACACGCTCTCCTAAAATATACCCTTGCTGCTCCCTGTCTAAAAGTAGAGTCTATTTCCTCTTCTTTTATGTGGTAGGTAGAATGCCTTCCCAAAGATATCCATACTCCAATCCTTGGATCCTGTGAATACGCTGTTACAGGACTTTGTAGATGTAGGTAAGGTATGAGCCTTATAATAGGGAGATTATCCAGCAGACTAATGTAATCACATGAAACCTTAAAGCAGAGACACTTCACCAGCTGGAGGCAGAGGAGATGAAACGAAGGGAAAGTCAGAGAGATCTGAAGGATGAGAAAGATTCCAGACACTGTCGCTTTTCAAAGAGAGAGGGTAAATGTGACAAGGAACAGAGGTGACCTTAAGGAACTAACAGCCACCCAAGAAATGGGGACCTCAGCCCTCCAACTTCAAGGAACTGAATTGTACCTTGGAAACAAAATTTCCCCAGATTGTGAGACCCAGAGCAGAGGAAATAATCAAACTCACTTAGACTTCCAACTTGCAGAACCAAGGGTTCATAAATTTGGTTTGCTTTAAACCACAAATTTTGTGATAATTTGATACAGAAGCCATAGAAAACTAACTGACTGTGACTCACTAGTTAACAATAGAATGCAGTGAAGGAGATACTGAGTAACTTCTGAGTTTAGGTCAATTTCCACCAGGGTTGTAAACGGCTGGCTCTCACAAGGCAACCTTTTGGACACCCATCATACCGTACGAATCCCAAGCCATAAGGAGAAGCCATGTTTCAGTGCTCCAATAAGGAAATACAGGTGAGTGTAGCCTTTGAGTCATTCCAGTCCAGGAACCACACATGTGATTGAAGAAGCCCCTAATGATATTAGGACCCTGTGTTCCATTCTTTCTAGTTGAGGTTCTAGATATTATGGAGCAGAGACAAGCCATCCTGGTTCTGCAAACAGAATCCATGAACGTAATGAAATTGTTGTTGATTTACAGTACAATTTTAAACTTTTTATATAAAAATAGTAACCAGTGCAGAAAGGAAGGAACAAAAAACCTCTCAAATAAAAAGAGGGATAATCTTTAAAGATCTCATACCCAGATCCATATCTAGGAAAAGAGATAAAACTCTCTAGAATAGTTATAAGGAAGAATTTTATCTTCAAGTTATAATTTGGTTGAAAGACAGAGGGAAAGAATATCATTTTATGTACTACTCTACAAGTGGGTCTGTAGCTCCTATATAATAAATGATTTTTCTTATAGTTAGTCAAAGATATATGTGTAATCTTAACTGAACAGAAATTTAAAGTATAAAGCCAAGAAGTGATTAATTTTTCTTTTTAAAACTATTTCTGGATTTTGAATCATCTGATTTTTTCTTTAAAAAATTATTAAGGAGATATCAAATCTTAATTTTATATTATCTTTGTTTTCATAATTCAAATTATGTCGAATCAGTGTTTTACTTAGTTATTTTATTTCTGAGGGATTATTTCCTAAATATGTACATATTTTATATAAGATAATACCACCTTTCATTTGTTAAGCTTTATAATTTAGAAAGCAATTCCATCTACATTGTCTGGTTGACCCTTCTTAATAACCAAATCAATTTTTTTACTACTTATGAAGAGAGTAAAGTTTAAACAGATTTGTACCTTTGCCAAATTCGTGCATTAATGAAGTGCCCAACTAGACTGATATCCAGTTATTCAGATGCTGAGTATCTGAAATACTCATTTCAGACACTGTATTGTTATTTTTTAAGTTTTTATTGTATGTATTAAAAATCAAACTTGATATGATAACATATGTCCACAGAAATACTTGTGTTTAAATATTTATAGAAGCAAATAATAAAAATAATCCAAATATCCATCAATATGTGAACTGGTAAAGAATTTGTGGCATTCCACACAATAGACTACTACTCAGCAATGAAAAGAACAGACTACTAAAGCATACACATAACTAAATGGATGAATTAAAGATAAATATGCAGAATGAAAAAAGTCTGTTACAAAAGCATACAGATTACATCATTCCCCAATTACATAACATTTAGAATAGGGAAAACCAGCTAGTCTATGATGATAAAAACCAGATCAATGATTGCCTGGGTTGCACAGAAGATTGACTAAATATAGTAAGAGGGAAGTTTCTGTGATGACAGAAGTTCTCTAAATCTTCACTGGAGTGGTAGTTAAGATTCATTTAACTATACACTTAAAATGAAAGCATTTTAAGGTATGTAAGTTATATTTCAATACAAGGGTATTTAACGTGAAATAAATGTGGTATATTGACAAATCCACAAATTCTGTTTTGGTCTTTGGCATCATTAAAGAAAGCTCATTCTCCTCCATAAAGGCTACTGAGGAAGAACTCTACATGTCTTTTTTGAAACATATTTCTGAGTCTGTAGATAACTCTTCAACTCAATAACTCAGTGGTCTATTCCACTTTAGATTTAAAAAAAACTGCAAAGAATATCACTCATAAAACCTAATATCCCAATATTTATACTCTGGTATGTATCTGTGATAAAACATAATTATGCGGTGGATGTAATCACAGCATTAGGATCATAATCAGCCTGAAAATTAAATAAATAGTGTATAGGCTTTGTGAGAGAAGCACTTCTTACAAATAAAAAGTTCATCATAGTGCCTGGCAGGTTGCTTAACAAATATGCCAAATGAATGAAACTCATTTAAGATAAATATTTCAAAGTCATTATTGGATTTCTTAACTCTGTACCTGTATTGAGAAATAAAATTTTGCTGGACCAAGATAAAAAAAAAAATACAAGATCAATAAACCTCAGGCAACCACCTACATTGCTAGGCTCTAGCTCAAATCACAGGCCTAAAGGCAGAATCACATTTTGTGGATTTGAAACTGATGCCACAATTCATGTAAATGATCTCATACAGATTATTTCTTGGGAAAAAGATTTGTAACAAGTGTTTGTTCAAGGTCACTATCAACATAATCCCAGAAAAATTAGCCAACATTAAGAAATCAATTACCTCTACATAGCAAAACGGCACAAAGCAAATATGAAGTTTGGGTCAATTCCTGGCACAGAGAAAGCAGAAAAAGAGCTTCCGAATGAAAAACAAAATGGCCATATGGCCTGAACTCCAGTCAAAGAAACAAAATTAAGGGCAGTTGAAAACTTAGCTTACCGAGAGGAAGGTAGCCCAGAGAGTATTTTAGCATGAAACTCTCTTGTGACCTGGGAAGCATTATGTAAATGTAAACAGTGACTCAACCTTCAAGGACATTCCAAGCACAGGGCAAGTTACACAATGTTACAACTTAAGCAGATAACCTTATGGTTGCATTTTATAAAATGTATCCTGATCAATACGGAAATACCTATTTTTGGTTAATTAGGGAAAAAATCTCTACCATGCATAAATATTTTCATTTGTTAAAATTATGCATAATCTCTGTGGATCTTTGCACACTTGAAATGCTTGAAAGTACTACAGAGTTTTAGAAAGTGAAGCTAAAATTAAGTGACCCTCCGAAGACTATATGCACAGGAAAAGGCACTGAAACCTAGGTTCTCGGTACCATATTCAGTCCTCATTGATTTATTTCATAAAATTCATTAAGTATTAAATAATCATAAACCACTATTTACAAGAAGCCTTCCAGAAAGGTTTAGAGTTTATAATGAAAATTTTTATATGCTTCAAAATAATTAAAATATTCAGGGGCACCTAGCTGACTCAGTTTGTAGAGCATGTGACTCCTGATCTCCAGGTTGTAATTTCAAGCCCCAAGTTGGGTGTAGAGATTACTTAAAAATAAAATCTTAAAAAATAAATAAATAAATAAATATGTGTGTGTGTGTGTGTGTGTTTGTGTGTGTGTGTGTGTATATATATACATACATATATATATGTGTGTATATATATATATATACATACATACATATGTATATATATATAATTTAGATGAAGGCATCTATAAGACACAATTAGAATCTATTAAGTTCAATTTACAGATAGCATTAAATAAAACATAAAATTAGAAAAATACCAATGAATAGGAGTTTAAATGCAGAATACATCAAGAGATTTTTAGATCTCCGAAAGTCATTTATTTTGACAAAAGACCTCTCTGGGCTCTTGTATAGTTATGGAAAGTCACACTATACAGCAATGTCCAACACAATTGTTCTATCTTTCTCTCTCTTTTTTAAAGATTTTATTTATTTATGAGAGAGAGAGAGAGCACACACATAAGCAGGGGGAGGGGCAGAGGGAGAAGCAGGCTCCCCACTGGGCAGGGAGCCAGATGTGGGGCTCAATCCCAGGATCCTGGGATCATGACCTGAACCAAAAGCAGACGCTTAACCAACTGAGCCACCTAGATGTCCCTCTCTTTTAGTCTAGTCTAGGAGACTAGATTTGCCTTCTCCACAATTCAATGGGAAGCTTCCTTAGAAGATATTTCCAGAGTAGACTATGTGTATGTACTTAAGATATAAATCTACAAGCAGTGGACAGAGGTCTTTCATATTTTGTACATTCTATGAAACCAGGTCAAGGCCATCCTATTCACAGCTGCTAGCCAGCTACAACCTCAATCATTGTGTGCTGTTATTGGATGGCAGATATGTTTCTTTTCACTCAGGCTAAGGGGAAATATTTGGACATTTGGCCTTTTGCTCTTAGTTAAAACCGATCTATTATGTATGTATAATTTACACACACACACACACACACACACACACACACACACACACACAGAGTTTACTTTGGTCTCAGGGAGTCTTGCCATGAAAAAGCTATTAAATATCAATTCTGGTTTGTGAAATATCTGTTTTTAGCCTTGACTTAAGAACACATTAAAGCATTCTCTTAAGCTCAATGTTTCATTGGGTCTTTATTCCATTATGATTTATAGTCTTATTAGGTAGCATCATGTATTGGTCAGAATAAGCTAGGCTGTGTTCTCATAACAAATAATGCCCAAAATATGAGCGGCTTAACACAGTAATGGTTTCTTGTTCACACAAAGTCCAGTGTAAGTCAAGCAGTCCTTCTTTATCTTTTAATGACTGTTTTATAGCTATTCTATCTAAAACATGAGACTGAGAAAGGCAAAAATGAAGGAAGCACACTGGTTCTTAAGTCCTTTTGCCCAGAAATGATATATGTCACTTTCATTCATACTCTATTAGTTAGAACTAGTCGCATGTCTCCAATATAACTGTGAGAGAAGCTGGGACATGTAATGTCATGCAGATCATGGATATTGTAAGCACCAACAACCTCTACCATATATCTGTTCCTTAAAGTCCCACTATCATTTCTTTCCTCCAATTGGCAAACATTATTGATTACCTTCTATCTGCAAGAATTTGTGCCAGATACTGGAAGACTGCAGAGATGAATAAAATGTCATCTCTGTCCTCCAGCAACCTAATAGATTGGGGAGACAGAAAAAAAATTATAATACAGCTATAATGTAAAGCAGAAAGAAAATGCCCCAAATAGAGGCATATACCATGTTCTATGAAAAAGAACACAGAGGAAGATGGAATTAATTCTCATTGAAGGAATCCTTGAAAGGCCAGAGAAGTGATGACACATTTGCTGGACCTGAAGGAAAAACAAGGCTCATACAAGTTTGACATGGAAAAGAGAAAATGGGGAATGCAAAAAGTCAGCAAAATGTGAGAAGATATGGCATAGTTGAGGAATGAAGAACCTGAGGGTTCATAGCTGAGGGTAGATAACCTCATAGCTGAGGGTAGAGGCTATGGGTAGACAGTGCAAGACATTGGAGCTTTATTAGTTTATATGCTATTTATTTATTTACTAGTTCACTTATTTGTGGAAAACGGGTTGCTAGGATATTGAGTATATTACTATTCTTTGTTTCTTCCACTGTTGTTTCACCTTATGAATAGAAATCCAGGCAAAAAATTTTACCAAAAACATTTCACGTTCTGATCATATAATTTGTCTTTTCCCTTAATTGTATTCTTTCTCAACTTCTGAATAATATTAACACTATGTCGTAGGATAAATTGACTAGATTTATTCCCACCTAATTCTCCTTTCAGATTCCTTTCTAATCCAAACAAATATTTACATAGCATGCCTACCCATAGCAATAAGGTAACTTAAAGATGAATCCCCAAATACTAACACTAGGGCAGTAGGTAAATTGGATCCAGAGTTTTAATTGTTGGGAAAACAAGAATTAACACAAAACAAAACAAAACAAAACAAAAACTTGCTACAGTTATGATTCATGCTATGGGTAGTGATGTTTAGGAATTTGACTATGAGTTAAATAAACCAAGAATGTGGGGCTATAAAAATAAACAAGCAAACAAACAAAAACAGAAAAGAAGAAAAAAGTCAAAAAGAAGGAAAATGGAGAATGGGGTCAAAATTCAGGAAATATATGGTCTTTCTTCTTTCTCTTCTTTGAAAGGAAATGAGTGATGAATGAACAGGAAAAATGTCAATAGCAAACACTCAAGAACATGACCTAGAGATGTGTGTCTTCGTGTTGTTTCTTTTCAAAATTTAACATTATTTTTATAAGGAAAATGAAATGTTTATAATCACTGTTAGACATCCTATTACTATCAAATGCCTATTATATTTTATATAAATATCACCTTACAAATTTTTAGTTCAAACAATCTAGTTCTTTCTGGAATTTTCTGCCTTAGTTCCTTTGTTTCCAACATCCCTTCCTCTGTAAAACTGTCTTCCAAACTTCTTGAAATTACTAACAATAGGCAACATTTATTCGCTCGTATTATCTACCATCTATTGTACATATATCCTCTCACCTAAATCTTATGACAGTAATAACAAGTTGGTATTATTTCTGTTTTGTAGCTGCAGAAGCTAAGATTCAAGTTTTGCACAAGCCTACAAACTAGCTGTGGCAGAAGCAAGACAATGTGAATTTAACTAAACGACTTTAACTTGTGAAGGGGGGCAGAAAATGCCACCCCCAAATATGCCACATTGACATATTGATGATTTTGAATTAAAGTTACTTGGGAAACAGCCAGTGCAAGAAGGACACTCTGATCCTCCTTTGTCCCCCTAAGAACAGGAAGTAAATCTCCCATGTGAAGTTACCCTCCCAGTACCAGGAGGTAGAGAGACATCCCTATCACCAGAGATAGAGAATTTAGGGCCTAGAAGGAGGTTATAAACAAACCTTGTCTGCTTCGGTCACTTCTTTGAGTCTCATGTTTTTATGGGCTCTAGACATATGAATTTGTATTTCTCCTGTTAATCTGTCTTACGCCAATTTACTTATTAGACTAGCCAAAGAACATAGAAGGGAAGAAGGGAAAAAGTTTTCCTCCCCTTATGCTTGTCTATTTCCAAATTTGTAAAATGTGAAAAATCATAGTATTCATCTAATAGGATTATTTTATTAATTGAAATAACCCATAAAAGTGCTTAGGGCAGTTCCTGCAATGATAAACACATAAATAAGTGCAATTATTATTATTATTACTGTTACTGTTATGACCATTTTGATTCCTGTCCCTGCAGCTTCAAAGCTTCAGTTTTTTCAGCTAAGTTATCTTGGCTTCTTATAAATGATTTCAGTTCTAGAATAAATAAGAAAATCTTCCAGGAAGTTATATTAATATTTAAGAGTAACATAAATTTGTATCTTTTCCCCTTTTCAGGAGTAGAGATATGTGTGTATTGTAGGTGAGGGTCTGTTAAATTGGCAGGACGGCAATACCAATTCTCAAATTCAAGCCCACATTTCTTCTTCCATTCCTTTTCTTCTAAGAAGCAGTTCAACTGTAAAGACATTTAAGGAACCCAATCTTTGGTGTTACTAAATATTCACTTCCAGCCCTTCCTCTTTCCAGCTTCCCCAAGAAACATGTTCTAGGTAGTGGGGGAAAAAAAAGCAGAACAAACCAAAGTAATGGTTGTGAAATTACCATTATCCCTAGCAGTCTTCATCGACAAATACTAAATCCTACTTTGAAGAATTAAATAATCTGAGAAATATGGAAGGAATTATTTACAAGTGACTTTCCTTCATTTCTTTCCTGTTTTCAAGTTCTTCTTGTGCTATTTTCTGTACTCCTGGTCCCACGGTGTAAATTTTATTTTTCCCTTAAAGTGTCTTGGTGGGTGAGCCTAATCTCCATCACTGCCATTCCTCCCTTCGCCCCCAAAAAAGACCTCAACCGAAAAACGGCCCCACGCTCTCCTGCCACACTCACAGAGAGAATCTTCGAACCCTCCCTGCACTGTGCAGGCTCCTCTGCCGCGCGCGCTTTCCCTCTCGGAGAGATCGCACAGCTCCCCGGGGGCACGGAAACAGCTACTGCACACCTGGCTCCTAGGTTCGCCGCCAAAGTGCTTCGGTAAAACGTGTCGCGACCCGTCCGGAAAAACATTTCTCCCTATCTGATTCTTGACTTTCTTTCTGGGCCCGAACTGAACTTGAAGGGGAGTGCCCGAGTCCCGGAGAGAGTCCGCAGCGGCGACACTCGCCGGGAGCATGCTCAGTCGGCCCCGAGTCACAGGGCGGGGCTCGCCCCCTCCGCGGCCGGCCCGCTCGCCGACTGCCCGGAGCGCTCGCCCCCGCCCGCCTCCGGCACGCCCCGCA